>JBAMBJ010001053.1:0-36229 GCA_037043495.1 Drosophila recens | reverse complement strand
AATTAATTTAAATAACATAACATTTAAATAAAATAAAGCTTTACAATAAAATTTCGTAATACATTTCTAGTTTGATACTTGCATTGATATTGATATTATTTTCTTGGCAGGCTTTTGCGTGAAGACCTTTAAGGTGAACAGCAATGAGAAGTTCTTCATTAACGTGTGCCAAGCACCGGAAGTGCCCGCTCCAATGGAGGTTTCCGACGAGGAGCTGATTGCCATATTGGAATCGAGCACTCCTGGCTCTTTCCGTGTGCCAATGAGCATCTCTGAGCTGAGGAATACCAAGGATCGCTCCGACAACTCTGTGGAAGTGTGCGACATTGCAATCAATCCAAAGTTCTTGGACAAAATCAAAAGATCACAGCTGTTCAATAACTTCTTTCTGCAAATTGTGGCCGAGGCATTAAGCGAGAAATACAATATACAGATAACGATGCACAAGACGATCATTTTGAGCAATCGCAAGTTCATCGGAACCCTTGCCGCCCATCGAGTGCGCAACGATGATGTTAAGCGCGTCGAGAAGTCCGGGGATTCCAGCAAGCAGCCGGATCAGATCTCCGCTTCAGGTTCAGGACAGCTGGTGCAGGAGATCGATGAGGAGCATGCGACGAATATTCGAAACACCTGGATGAAGAACAGGGAACCGATCTACAAGCTACGTGCCCGGATTCGCGATGAGGCCGTTGATGAAATCTATGCCGAACTCTATTTGCCCAACTGCGTGAGTGTAAAACTTGTCCTAACTATCCTAAACACAATTATATGTCGTTATCTTCCTTTTATTTGCTAGGTATCATCGCAGGAATTCAGCTTGGACATCGGCGAGGATCGCATCTTGATCGAGTCCTTGAAACATGGCATTGTTTTTGACAAATTTGTCAACTATCACCTGAATCAAGAGCGTGCCCAAGCTCTGTTTGATAAAACCAGCAAGGTGAGAAGTTTTTTTGAATTGCAATTCTCAATAAAAGATATAGTTAATCAATATTTTGTTTTCATTATTCTTTCAGATGCTTCAAGTACGCATTCCTGTTCTTAGTGTTTAATTCGTTTAGTAATATTGATGACATTCATTAAAATAAAATTATAATTGTTTTCAATATTTAAAAAAAAAACTTAAAATAGTAATTGTTTTCAACTTCTTTAAAACAGGTTATCAAAACTTCAGTTTTTTTCTTAACTTTCGGATTAATCAACGAAATTTAAACTAAAATTCTTATAATTATTTAAATTTTGTATATAATACGCCTAAAATAATAACATTATCGTGCAATGTATAATATGTGTGGTAATATCTGATTACATAGTAGGTATATTTATTCTACTTTTATTACTTCATCATTATCTTTGCTACTAGAAGCATCATTTAAAATGAATTCTTGGAGTTTTTCTTTTATAAAAGTAGCGATTATCAACTTTGTATCTGTATTAATCAATTCCTTCCAGTTTTCTGTCTCATTAATTTTGTGAATATTAGATTTGATAAACCGAATTGCCTCGGATTTAAGATCCTCTATGTTGTACAGATCGGCCGTCTTTAGCACTATGGGTGCAGTGTCAATGGACAAATTGATGCTTAAGGAACTTGCACACATCGCCTTCAGCCTGTCCAGCTCATACTTATCAGCAGCAGCCATCAGATCGACAGTCATCTCTTTTAAATTGGGGGCTTCCCCGGTATACATGAATTGTAGCAGTTCCTTTACAACATCGTGAGAGAAGTCGCCAATGTCAACACAATTCTCCGTATTTTCCTTCATTGGATGCTTGAACATGGCCGCAAAGACTTTGCTGCGGGCTGCAATCATAAAATAAAGTTAAACTAATTATTTGAATAATATAAGGATCCGTCTTACCTGATAGTATGTTCTTGTGTGCTGGTATTTCATGGTCATCAGCTGTGACGATCGTCACATCGGCCAATTCATTTTTTTCAAGTAGGGCCCTTAGATCTTCAATTAAGTTACAAGCGGGAACTTTGATCAAATTGCCTGGTTCATAATTGTGTACTTGCTTTTCTAACCAAACGATCTCACATTTTAAGATAAGTTTGTCATCAGGTAAATAAACATGTGATTCCTCAAAGAGTTTCTTCCACTCAATCAATGGAATTTTTTCACATTTTTTTTCATTTGCGAAAAGAGAGTGCACACAAACTAAAGAACCATCAAGCATACAAACTGAGAACTTTCCATTAGTTCTGAACAAACTATTTTGTATCAAGTGAACAGTCATACAAGAACCATCTTCTGATGAATTCAGCTTGATATAAAATTTATATGAACTTCCGTCGACTGACAGTGGGCCTTGGGTTAGTTTTATATGTGAGTTCAACTCCTTTAACAAACTATAGTCTTCGATTGTCCATGAGAAAAATATCTTATTAATTTCGTTCGAGGTGTTACAAAATGTTCTTGAGATCATTTTTAAATTTTGTATTTTGTACTCTCCGCAAGATCTTTAATTTGTGTGAGATTTTATTAGGAATGGGTGCTGGGGCTGCAAAATCATTGGTGGCACTATCGAGAATTGTGCAGTCTCGTGCTATATCGACAGTTGATGAAGCTGCAACCGAATAGAGGTGGAGAACTATCGATGGCACTATCGATAGTCAAGCACTATCGAGCTGCACTATCGATAGTGGGCGATAGTTTTTTATAACGCTTAACGCGTCACAGAAAAGCGCGCATTTGGCATCTGCAGATCTTCGGAAGCATTTAAGTTTTGCTTTCAATATTTAGGTATGTTATGACATGGACAAGTTCCTTACTATAGTCGAAAAAGGTAAAGAAGAATGTAACGGAACTGAACCGAGTCCGAGCGTATGTTCAGTAGACAAAAAGATTTAGATGGTCGAGCTTTGGCTATTGTAATAGCTAAGAGCGAAACATTATTAGTGATAACGAATTTTATTTATTTTTATAATACCTAAATTAATACCAATTTCAAATTTAAATTAGAATTTTATATAAAAATGTATTTTTTTGAATTTAAAATACATATATGATCAAATTAACACACTATCGAAAACTATCGATAGCTATCTATTGTTTGAAAAATAATATCGCTGACCATCGATGGTGCAGACTATCGATAGTTCTCCACCTCTAGTTCAGTGATGGGCACAGTCTTGCACGCGTGCGAATCAGCTGTTCGATTCACCAATACACACACGAAACCCGAGCGCAGCGAACAGAGCAGTGTTGCCAACGCCTCTACACAAAAAAAGGCCGGTTAAACCCAATAAAAAGACAGAAAGCGGACAAATGTTTTTTTAAAGGACAAAAAATCTGGACAAACTATGTTTTCTTGTTAATACATATAAAAATAATTTAAAAGTAATATCATAGCTTTAAAAATTACTACAATATTGAAAGTGTTAGCTCTTTATTAGCTTGTAACATATTTTCTCAAAAATATTCGACGATCCGAACTTGATAAATTCTATGAGCAACTTAGAAGAATGAAAAAAGGATAACGGATGGCAACACTGAAACAGAGTGAAATCAGTCGCAGCTAGAACGTCGAACGGGGAGGTTATGCTAGGGTTGTTGATATTTTTAAAAATATCAATATCGTTGATATTTCGATATGAAAAAAATATCAATATCGTTGATATTTCTGACAAAAAAAATATCGATAATATCGATGATATAAATATCTGGGCGCGAGCTTAAAAAAGCCGTTTATCCACAATTTCAATTAGCTAGCTTAGATAGAATACATGTATTGAATAGTTTGCTCTGTTTACCAAGTATTTTTTATTTTACGATTCCCTTTCATTCATATTTAGGATAATTATATTGTTTTAAACTTACGGAGCTTATCTACCATAAATCGGAAGTTAACGATTTAAGAAAAACTCGCTCCCTTATGTGCGAGTCAGTCATCCTGCTCTTAGTGTCACTTACAACTACTTTAATTACTGACGCCAATCCACTATGGTAAAAAAACCGTATATTTTGGCATAAACTCTAAATATAAAGATAGAGACTTGAAATTTGGCATAACCTTTAGTTAGACTAATTTAGAATTTTGAATTTTTTTTTTCGGATTTGGACCACGCCTTTACCTCCCCCGCCCACATACGACTATGCAAAAAAGGGTAAAATATTTATATAAAATCTAAATATATACAGGGTGACCAGAAATAACGGAGACAAACATTTTTAATTATAATTTTACTAAACGAGAAATTTAGCAAAGCAACAATTAGTAACGATAAAGTGGATCACTAGTAGTAAGATTCCCAGCCGGTTTCGAAATGGTCTAATCCAGTTGCCATGCACAGGCCCAAACGTGATCTAAAATTGTTGGCCATGGGCCGCAGGTCGGCGATAGGAGCGCATCCTTTTCACAGATGAGAAGCTGTTCACCGTCGAGCAGGCCCACAACCACCAAAACGACTGGATCTGGTCCGTAGAGGTTCCGAGTACGTCGGCCATTGTCAAACATCGCCAAAATCCGAAGTCCGTTATGGTCTAGGGCGGCATTTACGCCAGCGGCAAGAAACCCCTGGTTTTCGTGGATCAAGGGGTTAAAAGAAACCAAGAAGTGTACCGCCGCGACATTTTCGACGCCGTGGTAATTCCTTGGGCCCAGCTGCACTTCGGCGATGCGGACTGGACTTTTCAACAGGACTCCGGCCGGCTCACAAGGCGAAAATGACGCAAGACTGGTGCAAAACCCATTTTCCGGACTTCATCTCGTCTGCTGAATGGCCACCCTACTGGCCGGATCTCAACCCGATGAACTACAGCGTGTGGTCGACATTGGAGGCCAGGACCTGTGCTAAGCCTCACAAAAGTTTGGAGGCGCTGAAGCAATCGCTGCTCTTGGAATGGAACCGACTGTCTCCCGAGGACCTGCGGCCCATGGCCAACAATTTTAGATCACGTTTGGGCCTGTGCATGGCAACTGGATTAGACCATTTCGAAACCGGCTGGGAATCTTACTACTAGTGATCCACTTTATCGTTACTAATTGTTGCTTTGCTAAATTTCTCTCGTTTAGTAAAATTATAATTAAAAATGTTTGTCTCCGTTATTTCTGGTCACCCTGTAGCTAGAGGCTTAAAATTTGACACGAAACTTAGTTATAATATTAAAAAATATATAATTTGTTTTGTTTTTTAATTGGACCTTGTCTTCATCCCAACCTTCCTCCCCGACTAAGAAAAAAAGTAAAAAAAATTATTTCAAGCTTAAACTTAAATCAATTTATTTTAAACTTTGCATGCTTGCTGATTAGACTTAAATAGAATTTACAATTTAGTTTGTTTTTAAATTTGACCGTGTTTTCACCTCGCTCTCCATCTAAATCTGAGAAAAATTCGATTTTTCAGCCAAAATTCACACCTACAACATGCGATTTTTCACGAAAAGGAACAAAATCGAACAAAAAGGATTATTCACATCTGATTCCATATGGTTAAGTTAATAACGTTTACTCAAAACTCTCGTACTGTTTTGTGATGTACTAAAGTAAAGCTTAACGGAACGGGAACACATTTGTTAGTTTTTAGCTAAAAATACACATGAACAACACAGTAGACCATTGCACAATAAACCACAAATACTAAAAATCTTTGCTACTAGCGTTTTTTAAATACCTTTATAAACTTTGTTCATATTTATAATTTTTTGTAATGCTTACATAACACACACAATTCGATCCGAAAGTTGCAATTTGTTTTCCCGCTCCTTTTCAGTTCACATGGCATCGCTCAATAAGCTGACTTTAAGCGCGCTTAAAATATTAATGGTAGTCCCGAAAAATCTAAGAAAATTATTTTTGTTTGCTTTGGAGTTTTTCGATTAAGGAACTACAAAAGTTTTTAAGAAACTGAACAACAAAAAATTTGAGTTAATGCCAAAATATCGGACTTTTTTACCATAGTGCAATCGCTCAGAAGGAACAGAGCTACCGGGAGCAATTAAATATCGAAGTGCCAGCTTCGTTAGGTTTGGCGTGGTTTCCGACTGACTATACCAATACTGGATCGGATCCCTTCCTCTATCTATTGGTGGCATTGTTAAATAAACCTTTACCTCGTCGTATATGTATGTATGCATGCAGGTACTCACCGCTTTGCGCTTTTTTGCACTGTTATTGTTGCACTTCAATGCAGCCTCATGATGCTTGTTTTTTAAATGCGCCTTTAAGTTGCTTGTGTTGCCACTTGATTTAATAACTTTATTACAAAGTTTGCACTTTGAACTAGTTGCATCTATTTTCTCAAAATTATTTTTCACTGCCATGTTTGTTGAAGAAACAAAAGTCGCGGCAACAGTAAAAGCAACGGTTAAAAATATCGCACAATAATATCGCATAATAATATCGATATTGAAAATATCATCAAAAAAAAATATCGCCCAAAAATATATCATCACCAAAAAAAAAATATCGATATATCGATATTTTGATATTATATCAACAACCCTAGGTTATGCGCGCTTGGCTCATTTTATGTACTGAAAGAAATAGCTGAGCAACTCCATTTGATGTTCAAAAATTATTTTAAATATATAATTCTTATTGCAAGGCACAATTCTTGGAGTGTGACCACGTAGGTGCATGCTACATAGAATTTTAAGTTAAGGGACATAATTTGGGGGGTCATTTGGCGCACGAAAATACCGACCGCATTCTAACACAATGTATTGTCGCATGAATTTATCATTTTCTCTCAGTGCAATGCAAAGACATATTGAAAAATCAAGCGACGTAGACTGTGCCCTCGTTGAAGGCAAGCTGTGCACTGATTCAAATCGTGTGTTCGCATCAGCTGCCAACCTCGCATTCGGCATGCGTCGGCTAGTGTCTGTGTGAGCAACCGATAACGATTCGATAAACGTGCCCATCACTGCTCTAGTTCAGTGATGTCGATATAGCACGAGATTTCACAATTGTCGATGGTGCCATCACTGATTTTGCACCCCCACATCGACTCTCTGATCCCTAATCAAAAATCTCGCACACACATTTGAAAGATCTTTTCGGAAAGTACAAATTTAAAAATGATCTCAACGAAATTTTGTAATATCACCTCGCTCAAGATTAATAAGATATCATACTCTTGGACAATTGAAAACTATAGTTTGTTAAACAAGTTTTACTCACATAAACACCTAAAAACAGACAAGATTTCAATCGACCAACGCGACGGTAATGAACAGAGTTTTATCATAACGCTAGGCCAAACGTCGGATAACGAAAATCCAATTATAAAAGTTTCCTTGACAATGGCCGACTACGGCAATTTTAGAACTAATGGAAAGTTCACAGTTAAGCTAGGTGGCTCTTCAGTTTCTCAGCACATCGATTTCAACACGAACAAGAGTGCTGTAACAACTAGAGGTTTTATTAATTTTAGAGACCTCTTTGATAGTTCAAGTGTTTATTTACGCGATGACAAATTTATTTTACACTGTGAGATCGCTTGGTTAGAAATTCAAGCTGACAAGTTGACAAGTAAACTGCCAATCAAAGTTCCCGCTTGCAACTTAACTGAAAACTTAGGCGCTTTATTTGAAACAAAGGAATTTGCTGATGTGACGATCGTCACAGCCGATGACCATAAAATACCAGCTCACAAGAACATACTATCAAGTAAGACGGAACCTTATACCATTCAAATACTTAGCTAAACTTTATTTAATGATTGCAGCTCGCAGCAAAGTCTTTGCGGCCATGTTCAAGCATCCAATGAAGGAAAATACGGAGAATTGTGTTGACATTGACGATTTCTCTTATGATGTTGTCATGGAACTTCTTCGATTCATCTATACCGGAGAAGCCCCCAATTTAAAAGAGATGACTATGGATCTGATGGCTGCTGCTGATAAGTATGAGCTGGACAGGCTGAAGGCGATGTGTGCAAGGTTCTTAAGCGACACTATATCCATTGAAACTGCACCAATAGTGCTAAAGATGGCCGATCTGTACAACATGGAGGATCTTAAATACGAGGCAATGGAATTAATCAAAGCTGAAGCTGGCAAAATAAATAAGACTGAAAACTGGAAGGAATTAGTTAAAACAGATAGACTGCTGGTATTAGAGTGTTTTATCAGTGATCGAAAGCTTCTTGAATTGAAGCTAGATGATGAATCGAGTCAAGAAGATAAAGTAGCTAACGTTAAATAATCATACATTTGTTATCAGATATTACCACAATTACTATTTACATTATACAACAATATTAATGCGCTCAACATTTAATTTACAGCATTTAAATAATTATAAGATTTTCTGTATGAATTGCGTTGAACAATCTGAATATATTATACTTTTTGTACTACCATGAATTGTAACTTAAGAAAAAACTGGAATTTGGATAATAACCATTATTATTTTTTATTTTTTTTTCAAATATTTGAAACATAATTTTATTTTATTGCTTCTCATCGATATTACTAAACGAATTACGCACTAAGAACAGGAATGCGTACTTGAAGCATCTGAAAGAATAATAAAAACAAAATATTGATTAACTATATCTTTTATTGAGAATTGCAATTCAAAAAAACTTCTCACCTTGCTGGTTTTATCAAACAGAGCTTGGGCACGCTCTTGATTCAATCGATAGTTGACAAATTTGTCAAACACAATGCCATGCTTCAAGGACTCGATCAGGATGCGATCCTCGCCGATGTCCAAGCTGAATTCCTGCGATGATACCTAGCAAATAAAAGGAAGATAACGATATATAATTGTGTTTAGAATAGTTTGGACAAGTTTTACACTCACGCAGTTGGGCAAATAGAGTTCGGCATAGATTTCATCAACGGCCTCATCGCGAATCCGGGCACGTAGCTTGTAGATCGGTTCCCTGTTCTTCATCCAGGTGTTTCGAATATTCGTCGCATGCTCCTCATCGATCTCCTGCACCAGCTGTCCTGAACCTGAAGCGGAGATCTGATCCGGCTGCTTGCTGGAATCCCCGGACTTCTCGACGCGCTTAACATCATCGTTGCGCACTCGATGGGCGGCAAGGGTTCCGATGAACTTGCGATTGCTCAAAATGATCGTCTTGTGCATTGTTATCTGTATATTGTATTTCTCGCTTAATGCCTCGGCCACAATTTGCAGAAAGAAGTTATTGAACAGCTGTGATCTTTTGATTTTGTCCAAGAACTTTGGATTGACTGCAATGTCGCACACTTCCACAGAGTTGTCGGTCCTTGGTATTCCTCAGCTCAGAGATGCTCATTGGCACACGGAAAGAGCCAGGAGTGCTCGATTCCAACACGGCAATCAGCTCCTCGTCGGAAACCTCCATTGGAGCGGGCACTTCCGGTGCTTGGCACACGTTAATGAAGAACTTCTCATTGCTGTTCACCTTAAAGGTCTTCACGCAAAAGCCTGCCAAGAAAATAATATCAATATCAATGCAAGTATCAAACTATAAATGTATTACGAAATTTTATTTTAAAGCTTTATTTTATTTAAATGTTGTAATTTAAATTAATTACAAACGTTTTTTTCATGCCATACATTCAAATTAAACAATCAAAAGCTAATTCATTTGGCTGTAATTTATTTCCAGACATGTTCACAGATTCATAAAAATAATTAATACAAAAAAAACATATTTAGTTTTTAAGTGCAAAGTATTTAAAACTTCAATTGAAAACCGATTCATTTGGTATTTTATAAGATAATCATGTGCGTCAAGATAGCAACGGTTCTTTAGCAACGAAAAACGGAACTTGGTTCATGAGTCGGAACCAGTTACGAACTTTCTCATTTTTAAGCGTTATTAGACCTTTAATCAATAAACTAATGATGCAGAATAGTAGAAAATTAATTAATCTATAGTTTAAAGCCAAGTTTTGGCGATTCCAGCTTTTCAAATGGGAGAAACAGTTGAAGAAAGAAAGTGAAAACGTGAACATTTACACCATTTCTTAAATAGGTAAGCACAGGAGGAATAGCCTCGAAAACCGCTTATGCACGATGAAAGCCTACAATTTCACCTTTCTAATGGTACAATAAATTAAGACAAAAAAAGATACGTTTTTGAGATATTTGGAAATGAGCGAAGCAACCTCGGTGAAAGTCCCATACAAAATGACCGCCAAAATACATACCTTGTTCTCAATCTATAATATATTATCTTAGGATGAATGGCCTAAAACGCGGCACATATCAAATTAAAGCTACAAGTTTGGGGAAGCTATTGCAGTTAAATTTAGAGAATGTTAAGGTACAGTTTTTTACAAAATTAATTAATTGTAAATCAACCCCCAAATAGTTCACGAGCAAGACCTATCGAACTGGTAGCTCCAACGTGAGCTGAACTACAGAAACTGAACTGAACCAACATGAAATGAACAACAGAAAGGCTGCCACCTTCCACAATTTCGTTGCTAACTAAAAACTGAAATGGTCTAAAATGCACGGTATATGAGAGCATTGGCATTAATTTTACGAGCATTTTTTCGTTCGGATCGTCAAAAACACAGGTTAAATGGCTGAGAAATTAGCATTTTTGTTTTTTTTTTGTTTTTTTTTCACCACACCTAAACATGCACAAAACTGTGTGGCAGCATACAGTCAGTCAATAAAGTTTGTATGCACCCTTATTTTTGCTTTAACTGCTATGTTAGTCAAGTTATCACAATAAAAAAAATATATTTGGAAAGGTCGTGTAAATTCCGTTTGAACTACACAAAACTTTCCTTAACCCATTGAGTGCCCTTGGAAAATTTTGAATTTATGTAAAAGTCACTTTTCAAAACTTTTTTCCTCGATTTTTTCCAAAAAATTTTGGGATGCAAAAAAATCTTGGAACAATTCAAGGAGTAACTGCAAAAGAAAATTTTCAAAAATATTTTTGCTAGTACTTTTTAAAATTGTTTGAAAACTGAAAAAAGGCACTTTTTGCATGAAAATGAGGAAAAATGGGTAAAAATGGTCATTTTTAGGATTTTCATAAAATTATAAAAAATACTAGCAAAAATATTTTTGAAAATTTTCTTTTGCAGTTACTCCTTGAATTGTTCCAAGATTTTTTTGCATCCCAAAATTTTTTGGAAAAAATCGAGGAAAAAAGTTGAAAAGTAGACCTTTTTAAAATTCGAATATTTTAATGGGTACTTAATGGGTTAAGGAAATTTTTGCATCATTTGAACGAAAATTAAATGACCTTTCCAAATATATATAATAAGCTATTATTTTCTTATTTAAAGTCGAAGTATTACATTTTTAAGGCTTTGCAAACAATTACTTGACAAACTGTATGTTTGTGTTGCGGTTTTCTAAGAAACTGTAAACTCCCGTTATGTTTAAAAGCTGCCAACTAGTTATTCCGACGCATTTTTGCGCATATGTATTTCAGGTTGGCAGCCCACATTTAACTATATTGGCGAAACTCCAAATGCATTATGAAATTAAGTTAGTAAATGCGAGCTTAACGAAATATTGTATAAATTTATGGACTATTATGCATGTTAAATAATTTTAATAAATAAAAATAAAAAGACCAATATTATTTGCATTAGTCAGGCGACCTTTATTTACATATGTACATACACAATGCTGCCACGTTGTTTTGTGCATGTTTGTTTTTGGAAAAGTGTAAAAATACAAAAAAGCAAATTTCTCAGTAACCTGACAGTTTATTTTGATAATTCAAACGGCAAAATGCTCGTACGACTAACGCCAATGCTCCCATATACCGTGCATATCCGCAGGTTAAAATTTTTTGTTAGCAACGATTTTTTGTTAGACACAAAAAAGGTGGCATCATTTCTCTTTATGTACATATGCTGCCACGTTGTTTTGTGCATGTTTGTTTTTGGAAAAGTGTAAAAATACAAAAATGCAAATTTCTCGGTAACCTGACAGTTTATTTTGATAATTCAAACGGCAAAATGCTCGTACGACTAACGCCAATGCTCCCATATACCGTGCATATCCGCAGGTTAAAATTTTTTGTTAGCAACGATTTTTTGTTAGACACAAAAAAGGTGGCATCATTTCTCTTTATGTACATATGCTGCCACGTTGTTTTGTGCATGTTTGTTTTTGGAAAAGTGTAAAAATACAAAAATGCAAATTTCTCGGTAACCTGACAGTTTATTTTGATAATTCAAACGGCAAAATGCTCGTACGACTAACGCCAATGCTCCCATATACCGTGCATATCCGCAGGTTAAAATTTTTTGTTAGCAACGAAATTGTGAAAGGTGGCACCTTCTCTGTAGTTCAGTTCACGTTGGAGCTACCAGTTCGATAGTTCTTGCTCGTGAACTTTGTGGGGGTTGATTTACAATTAATTAATTTTCTAAAAAACTGTACAGTTTATTTCTCTAAATTTAATTGCAATAGCTTCCCCAAACTTGTAGCTTTAATTTGCTATGTCCCGCGTTTTCGCACATTCGTCCTGATATAAGCTATTACGGTTCGAAAACAAGGCATACATTTTGGCGGTCATTTTGTATGGGGCTTTCACCGAGGTAGCTTCGCTCATTTCACAATTTCTCAAAAACGTATCAGTTTTTTTTAAATTTAATTGTATCATTTGAAAGATGAAATTGTAGGCTTTGATCGTGCATAAGTGGTTTTCGCGCACGGACCTCCTGTCCTTAGCAATTTAAGAAATGGTGAAAATGTTCTTTTTTTAACTTTCTTTATTCACTTGTTACTCCCACTATAATAGCTGAAATGGCCAAAATACTGCTTAAAACTATAGATTAATTAATTTTCTACTGTTCTGCATCATTACTTTATTGATTAAAGGTCTAGAAACGTTTTAAAATGAGAAAGTTCATAACTGGTTCCGACTCATGAACCAAGTTCCGTTTTTCGTTGCTAAAGAACCGATGCTATCTTGACGCACATCATATTTTTTATATTATTATACAGTTGTATGGAGTATTTTTATCTTGTCAGGCAATGTGAATGTTCCTCAGGTTGACGGGGCTGAATCAATTTAATGAATCAATATAATGTCTCTTATTTCTACGCAAATTAGTCTCTGGGCTGAATAGCATTCATCAAATTAAAATTTAAAATATATGTTGTAAATATTAAAAAAATAATAGAGCAATAGTTTTCAACTTTAATAAGATTAACAAAATTCCAGTTTTTCATTAACATTCACTTCATAGTAGTAGTCGGATTAATCGACGAAATTCATCCAGAAATTCTTATAACAATAATGTTGACGTTCAATGAATGGTAATGTGTGTAAATATCTGATTATATATGTACATATGTTTACTCAAATTTAATTACTTAATCTTCATCTTCGCTGCTCGAAGTATCACTTAGATTAAATTCTTGGAGTTTTTCCTTTAAAAAAGTGGCGATTATCAGCTTTCTATCTGTTTTGATTAATTCCTTCCAGTTATTCGCGTCCTTTATTTTGTGAATATTAGATTTGATAAATCGAATTGCCTTGGATTTAAGATCCTCCATGTTGTACAGATCGGCCGCCTTAAGCACTATGGGTGCAGTGTCAATGGACAAATTGATGCTTAAGGACCTTGCACACATCGCCTTCAGCCTGTCCAGCTCATACTTATCAGCAGCAGTCATCAGATCCACAGTCATCTTGGGATTGTACATGATGATCTTGGGTGCTTTTCCGGTATACATGAATCGTAGCAGTTCCATGATAACATCGGAAGAGAAATCGTTAATCTCAACACAATTCTCCGCATTTTCCTTCATTGGATGCTTGAACATCGCCGCAAAGACTTTGCTGCGTGCTAATAAATTAAAAATAAAGTTTAACTAAATATTTGAATGTTATAAGTTTCCGTCTTACCTGATAGTATGCTCTTGTGAGCTGGTATTTTATGGTCATCGGCTGTGACGATCGTCACATCGGCAAATTCCTTTGTTTCCAGTAAAGCGCCAAGATCTTCAGTTAATTTACAAGCAGGAACTTTGATTGAATTGACATGTTCAAAATTTATAAATTGCTTTTCTTTCCAATCGATCTCAAAGCTTAACATAAGTTTGTCATTGCGTAAATAAGACTTTGATTTCCCAAAGAGTTGATTCCACTCAATCAAGCTTATCTGTACATCATTCATCTGCATTGTGAAATTGGACTCCTTAGGAGGACAATCTACCATTTTAATTGAGAACTTTCCATTTGTTTTAAATTTGCCGTTGTCGACCGGTGACAAGCAAACATTCATATATGATGAATTGCATGATTGCGATGATCCTAGCTTTATAATAAAACACTGTTCTTTATCGTCGCTTAAAATTTCGTCCATTGTTAGACCCTTAGGTGAGTTATACTCCATGAACAAACTATATTTATCAATTGTCCATGTATAAGAGATCTTATAAATTTTCTGCGAGATGTTAGTCAATAATGTCGTTGCGATCATTTTTAAATTTAGTACTCCCCGAAAACAAGAACTTTTAAAATGATTCATAAAGTAGCGATTAGGGATGGGAGTCGGTATTGGGGCTGCAAAATTATTGATGGCACTATCGACAATTGTGCAAATGCGCAATTCTTTGGAAATTAATGAACATTAGTGGTACCACTGATATACCATCATTGCTGATTGATCTTAATTTAATTGAACTTATCAAAAGCAAACTTTTAAGGGAGTATTTTTAATTTGTCACTTTCTGTCTATTATTTCTATGCAAATGTGTCTCTGAAGCAGGGTACAGTAGATTTTTTTTGTCGAACGTTGTGTTCGACAAAAGTTCGCATGTGGATATCCATTTCGGAACCAAATTTGTGTTCGTCGGTCTTGTTTGTGAAAAATATAAATAGTGGGATTCCGGTAAACGTTTTTGATTTGCTTTTGATTTGATTTTTCAGTCAGCTGTTCACAGCTGCTCCATAAAAAATTTTCAGTGTGCCCAGAGCAAATCAGGGAAATGTGGTCTTACTAATTGATTTAAAAAAACCAGCTCTGAGACTGATTATTTTTGCATTTTGATTTGGTTTCGAACAGCTGTGTGACAGTTGGTGTTTGTTTGCATTGTAAATCTTCGAATATTCAATAAAAACATATTCGATGACTTTCTTTCGGCATTTTGTGCAATTATGCCCATTTTTGTATACTTTTTAGTTGTCAATTAGCTGTTCGCCCAGGCTGTCAGCTGTTCACGAAGTCAAAAAATAATCAGTGTGCAAAAAGGGTCGTTCCGTCAAATAGTTTTGATTTGGTTAAAAATAATCAAAAGCAAATCAAAAACTTTTACCGGAATCCCACTAATGTTTCTAACTTTCGTGTGCTCGTGTGTTCAACAAAAAAACTTCTTCTGTGGATACCCGGCCAACATTGCAGCCCTGGTAAAGTAAGCTCTTCAGTTGTTTGGGAGTCACTACATATTTTGGCGGAACTAAAATTAAAAAATCACAAAAAAAAAAAATGGAATCTGCACATGCAAATAATAGGGAATTTTATTTAATAAATTTGTAATAAGAAAATTTTGTACTATTTGAAATATTTGTGAACTAATTAAAGTGAACAGTTGAGTGAACATGAACTGATTCGGTTCACGAATCCACGCTACTGTTTTGTCGTTTGCCAACCCTCGGTGTGTCTATCAACTGAGAAAAAAAGAAAATTATTTAGAACGGCAACGCGAGCAGCCAGCACGAAAAATTAAGAAAAATTCGTAAATCTGTGTTTATTTTTTACGTAATATTAACAAATTGGGTAGAGCGCACAGCTAGTCGACCGTAATGAATTTTGGAAATAACGCTTACGGCATCGGACAGCGGCGAGCCGTAAATAATGCGTCGTCTTTTGCGCCAATTCGCAGTGGTGGCGGCGGCGGTGGCATCGGCGGTGGTGGCATCGGCATTGATGACAACTTTCGTGGCAATCAGCAGTCAATGAACTATGGACGTGTGGACAGTTTTAGCAACAATAGTGGCAACAACAACAGTGGCAGCTACGGTAACAACAACAACAACAGTCAACGCTTTACGGGCATCGATAACAAATTCGGCAGCATGCAATCGAATAATTATGGTCGCTCTTCGGACAACTTGGGCTACTCCAATCAACGTTTTGGCAACACTAATCGTGGTGTCGATAGCTTAAGCGGTGCACCCAGCAAAAGTAACTACAATGACAACTTTCGCGGACAGCAACAATCGAGTTTCATGGGACGCTCGATGAGCGATAACACTCGAGCGATAAACAATCTCGATTATTCTGCTGGCAATCGCGGTAATGTTGACAACTATCGTGGACCACAAGCAGCACAACAACAACAACAACAGCAAGCGCAGTTATCAAATAATTTACAGCTAGGACGTTCAGTTAGCGATCTTGGCTTTAATGACAGCAATCAACAGCGCTTTTACAATAATGATCGAAACGATACATTCCGACGAGCCGATAACTTTAACGATAACAACTTCCGTGGTCAGGAATCGAACAATTTGGGACGCACTGGCGCCAATTTCAAGTTCAACAATGAACGAAATGCAGGCGGCTCAAATAATTCGAACAACTTTGGCGGCTTTATGAATAATAGTAATAATATGAATAGTAATCGCAGCTTTGATGACAATTTCCAGCGTGGTGGCCAGCAGCAAGCGAACAACAACAAGCAACAATATTTCAATAATAACAACAACAACAACAAGAATAATGTGGCACATACTTTTCGTGCGATTAACGATGTGATTAACAATGCTTTGATGACGAATCCTCCGTCCAACTGGCAGGCTGGCAACACTAATTACAACAACAACATGGGCCAGGCTAATTTCAGCAACAACAACAACAACAGGAACAACAATCCGTCAGGCAATCGCAACTTTAACAATGCTGGTCCAAGTCCCAATGGCAACTGGGGCAACAACAGGCCACAACAACAACAGCAACAACAACAGCCACCAAATCAACAAGGCAACAAGGTGTTTAAGCCACCAATTCAACGACCACAACAACAACAACAACAGGCTAACAATCCGTCTCGTAAGCCACCAGCAGCTGTCTTTGGTAAATTCCAGGGCAATAGAAACCAGAATCAACCAAAGCCGAATACAAGCAACAGCAACAATATCAACAACAATGTGGGACCCAGAACCAAGCCAAGTGATCAGGCCAACAAAAGGAATATCAATATTAACACCAACAACAGGCAACAACAACCTGTTGCCAAGAATGTCAATGGTGGCCAAAAGCCTCAGCCAAAAGCTGCTGTGCCGCCGCCCAAAGCGAGTGTTGCCGCCCAAAATACTCAAGCCAAGCCGAGCGTCAATCCCGTCAAGCCGGAGATCAAGAAGGAGGCATCCGATGTCAATCCAAAAGGTAAGCTTAAGATTACAATCATGAATATATTTATGTTTTATTTTCAGTTTTATAATTTCAATTAACTATACTTTTGGTTTTAAATTTGTATTAATTCTTAAAATCTAAAATTTTTTATTTATAGTTTAGCTTTTTGTCTTGAATTTATTTTGGTTTTTTGAGTTTTAGAATTTTAATTAATTAAGCATTTTTAAGCTCAAAGCAAAATGAAATTTTAAATTTATTTATTGTACGAGTAAAAATTAAAAACCTTAAATATAAAAAAATAAATGAAAGTTGAAAAGAAAAACAAATTATATGTCAATGTAATGCATCAATATAAATCCTATTTATTTTAGCTTAACATTTTTAGAATTTCAATAAAATATTTTGGAAAACTTTTGAATTTTAGTTTATTTTGTTATGTTACTTTAACGTTTTTAGAATTTCCATTAATAATTTTACGATGAATTTGTTTTGGAAAATTTTAGAATTTTAGCTTATATTTAATTTTATTTTAACTTTTTTAGAACTTGAATTAAAAATTTTACGATGCATTTATTTTAGAAAACTTTTCAAACTCAGTTTTCTTTATTTTATTTTAACATTTTTAGAATTTCAATTAAATATTTTACGATGCATTTATTTTAGAACATTTTGAACAAAGCAGAATGAAATTTTTATTTTATTTTATTAATTGTAAAAATTGAAAACCTCAAATAAAAAAAATAGATGAAAGTTGAAAAGAAAAACAAATTATGTGTCAATGTAATTTTGGAACGTGTAAAAATCCGTTTCATCATTTGTGGCATCAATATAAATCCTATTTATTTAAGTTTAATATTTTTAGAATTTCAAATTAATATTTTACAATAAATTTATTTTAGAAAATTTTTTAATAATTTTTTTTTTTAATAGGTATTTTAGTTTTATATTTTTAGAATTTCAATTAAATATTTAACGATAAATTGAATTTGGAAAATTTTTGAATTTTGTTATTTTATTTTAACATGTTTAGAATTTCAATTATATATTTTACGTTGAATTTATTTTGGAACATTTTTGAACTTTAGTTTATTTTGTTATGTTACTTTAACGTTTTTAGAATTTCCCTTATATATTTTACGATGAATTTATTTTGGAAAATTTTTTAATTTTAGTTTATTTTGTTATTTTATTTTCACATGTTTAGAGTTTCAATTAAATATTTTACGATCTATTTATTTTGGAAAAGTTTTGAATTTTAGTTTATTTTGTTATTTTATTTTAACATTTTTAGAGTTTTAATTAAATATTTTACGATGAATTTATTTTCGAAAATTTTTCAACTGTAGTTTATTTTTTATTTTATCTTAACTTTTTTAGAATTAGAATTAAAAATTGTACGATGAATTTATTTTAGAAAATTTTTGAATTTTAGTTTATTTTGTTATTTTATTTTAACATTTTTAGAGTTTTAATTAAATATTTTACGATGAATTTATTTTCGAAAATTTTTGAACTTTAGTTTATTTTTTATTTTATCTTAACTTTTTTAGAATTAGAATTAAAAATTGTACGATGAATTTATTTTAGAAAATTTTTGAATTTTAGTTTTATTTATTTTATTTTAACATTTTTAGAATTTCAGCTAAATATTTTACGATGAATTTATTTTACAACATTTTTTTATAATAGTTATTTATTTATTTTAGTTTAAATATTTTACGATGAATTTATTTTGGAAAATTTTTGAATTTTAGTTTTATTTATTTTATTTTAACATTTTTAGAATTTCAATTAAATATTTTACGATGAATTTATTTTAGCACCAATATTTTAAGATTTTAAATCTTATTTGTATAAATTTCATTTAAAAGTTGCATTAAATTAAATTTTAATTTATTTAAGTTTAATATTTTTAGAGTTTCGATTAAATATTTAACAGTTTTAGAAAATTCTTTAATTTAAGTTATTGTTGATGATTTAATTTCTGCAATTGTTTTCATATCAAGTTTGTTGCAATTTATTAATACGAATTATTAATATTTCTAGTGGGTCAAAAGCGTCCTGCACCACCGGCAGCTGCTCCACCCACAAAGGCGGACATCAAGCGTCGCAAGCTGGCGTTAAAGCGAGGATTCCTGGTCGGAGGCTTCAAGCTGCCGTATGTGAACAGCAATAAGGTGGCCTTGCCACAGCCGGAGGACAAGTCCTATGCGGTCATGTTCTTCGAGCAGGCACTCAATTACAGTACAAGCGGCGAGGAGTTGGATGACGATGAAACGGCAGCCCCAAATCAGGATTATGATGCCGAGGGCAAGAATGCTGGACGTACGCTGGTGAAACGGATTCGCAAACGTTTGCACTTCGAGTTGACCCAACTGGAGGAGTCCAAGAAATATAAATCGTGGCCGAGCTGGTGGACGGATTACAAGTGGTGTGAAAAGGCCATACAGGAGCAGCTCGATACGTTTGGCAGCATCAATCTGAGGGATTGCTTTCTTCCGGATCTACCTCGTCTGACCACCGAAGAAGTGGTCGATGTTATCGTTAAGCAGGCACAATTTGGCTTGGAAAAGAATTCGGATAACTATTTCAACAACATGAAATCGATTCTGACCTTAATGAATGTCACATTTTTGGAGAACCTCGAAATGCCGAACACCGAAAAGGTGCAGGACATGATACGCGCCGTTCCCAACGATTTTTGGTCGTACAAGATGCGCAGCATGGTCTATTTGTGGGCGCAGTATCTGAAAATCTCCAAGACCTCGTCGCCGTCCACCGAAACGGGCGTCAAGGAACTGCAGGCGATTGCCCGGGACTGGAAGAATCCATTATTCCATTGGATTGCCAAGCAGGCCTTCGATGAGCTAAAGGTGAGCTTAACACACATTTCATTTGGACTAGGAAAAGCCATACCTGTTTAATTTCGATTAGAATTACCAATCAATTAGATTATTTATTAGAAAAAAATCTAAAATAATTACAATTATTCAAAATAATCAGAAAAAATCAAAAATAATCCGAAATACTCAGAAAGATTATTTTTCTGATTATTTCTGAAGTTTTTAGATTTTTTTTAGATTATTTATGACTATTTGGATTATGATTACCAATCATTATTTAACAGGTATGGGAAAAACATATGCAGATTTTATTCTGAAAAAAAGAAACTTATTCTTGGTTTTTTTATTTGCTTTCTAGTTTTATTAGTTTCTAGGTGAATAATCAGTTTTATCTATTAACTTTGTCACAAAAAAAAAATGTGCGTAACAGACAGAAGGAGGCGTGGCAGACCCATAAAGTATATATATTCTTAATCAGCATCAACAGCCGAGTCGATATAGCCATGTCCGTCTGCCTGTCTGTCCGTCTGTAAAAGCGCCTAGATCTCAGAGACTATAAGAGCTAGAGTCTCCAAACTTGGTACGTAGGTTCGTCTATATTGGGAGCAGATCGAGTTTGTTTTAGATTTTGGATCGGACCACTATATCATATAGCTCCCATAGGAACAATCAGTTGAAAATCAAGTCTTAGTATGGAAAACTTTTTTGTTGTTTAAGATATTTTAACCAAACTGACAGAATATGCATAAAAGATGGTCCCATACATACTGACCAAATTTGATTGAAATCGGATTACTATATCATAAAGCGGCCATAGGAACGATCAGTCCAAATAAAGTCTTAGTATGAAAATCTTTTTGTTGTTTGAGATATCTTTATAATAAGTACGGGGTCTCCGACAGTCGAGTACCGCTCGACTGTAGCACCGCCGACTAGTTTTAGTTGTTTTTCTAATTTTAGTTATTTAAGGAATAATTTAAAAAAATAGGTTTAGCTAATTTTTAAAATAGAAATTAATATACATACATGCATTTTTAACTTTTTTTTTATAAAAGAAAACTTTTTTTTGATGTTAATTTCTTACTTTAAATAATTATTGTTGCTTACTGAATAATTATTAAAAAGTAACAACACAAAAAAAAGAACCTTTTCTTAGTTTATTTTTACCTGTTTTCCTGAATTCTTTAAAATATAAAATTAATCAAAGTCTAAACAAATAACAAACTCTAATATGTGTACGTTTTTCATTGCGTGACTAACTTGTATTATTATTAATTAAATTGTTTGTTTATTTCCAGGCAATTAGCGAAGTGGAGTGGCCGGAGCACAAGCAACAGTACGAGGAGTTGGAATCATCAGAACCTACATCTTAAATAAGTTATCTGCGTGTATGCATTTTTATAGAATATTTAAAAACAACGTAACAAAAGATTATAGAATCATAATAAAAAAAACAAATGCATACATATAATGCTGGCCTGCACTGTATTTTTGTTCTAGGCTATCAGATTTCATGTCCATAGATTTCATAGTATAATCCAGGGACCGCAAATAAGAGTTATAAGAAACTGGATAAACTTTTATTTTCAATTTTTATTTAAAAATTATAATTTAACTCTTATTTTCAATTTTTATTTTAGCGATTGAAAATAAAAGTTATTTTTCAACTTTTATAATAAAAATTGAAGAATAATTTTTTTTTTCCATTTTTATAATAAAAATTTAAAAAAAAAAACTTATTTTCAATCGCTACAATAAAAATTGAAAATAAGAGTTAAATAATAATTTTTAAATAAAAATTGAAATATAATTATTTTATAATCTTTTTATTTAGATCGAGAAAAAAGAGTTTTCATTTAATTTTTTGGATAAAAATCAACAAATAACTTTTATTTAATAATTTATATTTTCAAAATTATCATCGTTACGGGCCCTGGTCGAATCGAATCGAATAGAAACCACAGAGAACTTATTCAAAGTGCAGTTTTTATAGCAATTTTACAATGCAAAAATCATATCATATTATCAATTTATAATAATAATTTCCCGTTTTGATTATGTAATCAACTCTTGTGGAGAGGGAAATGTTGCTGCCCTTTAGGCGCCCAGTTGCTTGTACAGAATGGGCACATAATCATCATATTCGGCCTGATAGAAATTGCCCGCCACGGGATCGCCCAAATTGTATTTCTCAGCGAACTTGGCAATCTTGAAGCCGCCGCGTCCATCGCCGCTGTTGTTGGGCAAACGCTGCTCGTCGAACTTGAGCCGGCACTGCTGCTCGTAGACCAGGAAGACGTAGCGATGCAGGCCCGTCTCGGGTGGCGGGCCGGAGCCAACGTAGGCGGATAGAATCTCGCCCTTGGTCACCTCGTTGCCGGGAATGTTGCCCACGAGCCAGTGATGCCATTCACGGAACTTCGGGTCCTTGCGACTGGGCGCATCCGGATCGGTCATGCACAGGGTGTACAATTTCGTGCTATCGGCCGCCCATTTCACACAGGGTTCATCTTTGACCTGGGTGGGGGTCAATGTGTTGCCCCCGTTGACAGAGATGCCGCCGCCATATTCCACAGTCACTGTGCCCTTGGGTGCCTTGGCAATCACATCGGGCACCACGCAATGTTCTTCCATGCTGCAGACAATTGATTTACTGGACAGACGACGACGAAGTGAAATATTTATGGGTAGCGCCCACAACAAAATGGCGTGATTTTTGCCAGTTGCAATCGCTCTAATGGCGGCCGGCTTTTGCCAATTGACAGCTGACATTGCGGTAGCCCTTAGCATGTGATTAAAGTGCGAGCTAGCTGGACGCTTTAACGCAATCCGTGTAAATCCCAGGCGCACAATATTCATTTTGAAGCCAAAAGTTGTACAATTTTAAAAGTAACCAACTGTTTTACACTTAATTTAACTTTTGCTTTTTTTTATTGTTTGGTAGCCCTGCCATTCACAGCTAAACGCAATAAATTATTATCGTTATCGTTGCCAACAGGGCTGTATTTCAAATTTGAATTTAAGAGCGCACAATTTGAAATTCAAATGGAAAATTTTATAACACATCATAAAAGGGTGACTTGAACATAAAATGATTTGTTTAGTCAAGATAAAATTATTTTGTCGCTGCTTTAATTGTTTGGAAGTTTATAAGTTGAGAAAAATAAAAGATGTTATGTTCGGTAGCCCTGTCATTTACAGGAAACCGCAATAAATTATTATCGTTATCGTAGCAAACAGGGCTGAATTTAAAATTTGAATTTAAGACCGCACAATTTGAATTTAAAATGGAAAATATTTTAAAACATCATAAAAGGGTGACTTGAACATAAAAAGATTTATTCAATCAAGAATAATTTGTATAGTCGCTACTTTAATTGCTTGGAAGTTTATAAGTTAAGGAAAATAAAAGATGTTCTGTTCGGTAGCCCTGTCATTTACAGGAAACCGCAATAGATTATTATCGTTATCGTTGCAAACACTGCTATTTAAAATTTGAATTAAAGACCGCGCAGTTTGAATTTAAAATGGAAAATATAAAACACATCAAAAAAGGATGACTTTAACAGATTTAATCAGTCAAGATTTATTTATTTTGTCGCTTGGAAGTTTAAAAGTTAACAAAATTAAAAGCGCATAAAATTGGCAAGGACAATTCGTATATTACATACAATTAAATATATACAATGCTTTTCACTTAAAATGCTAGGGCTTAATTAAAGAATGTGTGGTTAACAAGATGAAGGAACAATGAATGGGATATGCGTTGTTTTTTGGATTGCGTTTTAAGTATCGATACGGGCTTCAAGTTTGGGTCAGGGGAAATAACTAAACTTGATAGCGCTGTTTATGTCATGCCTTGCGGAAGACATCGCCTGAACCGTATGAGAATCGACGCTCCTTCAGATTACTGCTGACCAGAACCTCCTCATCGTACTCGGAAACGCGCTGCATTTTGGGCCGCATCAAGCCACGCACATCGCTCAACGTTATGTCCACATCCTTGAAGGCGTTGAGCATAAAGACGGCCGTGATGACGGTCAGAAAACCGCAAACATCCCCAAGGATATTCTCGAACTTCATGTGGTTCCATTCCTTCAACAATATGGCCGATGCAGTGATCACAAGTGTGGTGAACATCACATAGTAAACGGGCGTCACAATGCTCGTGTTGAATATGTCCAGCGCCTTGTTCAAATAATTCATTTGTATGGCAATAAACGTGACGGTGACCACAATGAGGAACCATGGCATCCACGTGCCAAACACATTCGAACCATTGGCAATCGTGCTCCTTATGGCCAAGCCCAATGCCTTGCAGGACATCACCGTCAAGGAGCCGATGCCGGAGCACAAAAAGATGTACACACAGACATTGGTGTGTCCATGACGCGGTGCCACAAAGCAGGCCACAAACGCACTCGATCCAAAGATGCAGATCACATAGAGTATGAACACGGGATCCTGCAGCATTTCGAATAGCACCTGCAGATCCTCAATCTCCTTCTCCTTCGGCGAGTGTATGACAATTATTGTGGATCCAATGATGCACAGAAAGCAACCGATTTTGCCCAACAGATTGAGTTTCTCGTTCAGGAATTTCGATGCCATGACCGCGGATATGATCACACTCAAGGCGCCCAGCGGCGTGACCAGGGAAGCTGGCGCAAAGGCATAGGCAGCAAAGTTGGCAGCCTCGCCCAAGCCCACTGTAATTAACATTTATGAGTCAATGTATTCCAATTAAATGGTGATTACTCACTTGTCAGGAGACCCGCCCACCAGATCCATTCACGCAAATAGCCAAATCCTCCAGCCGCCGCACGCACCTCACCATGTCGGCTCAGTCGCAGCAGCGCCTTCTTCTTGATGATGAAGCTGGAGCCGATGAAGAAACATGATGATACGGCGAGACCAACTCCAATGTAAAAATCAGTGTAGGAATACGGATCCATCAGCGAGGTGGCATCACTGGGCGTCACAGACACGGACACGGGGGAGGAGGCGGAGGCACTGTTGGCCAACTCTTGCCCCCCCGCCTGCAGTAATGTGGCTTCGCTATTCATTGCGTTGTTGTGTTTGTTGTTGTTGACCGCAACTCTAGAATGGAGCACAAGCACGCACAGTGGCTTTAAAATAAATGTATCTCCAAATAGCAAGCAGATACAAGTAAAAATTAAATGCAGATTTCTTAATTCATAATCTGACTTTAGCGAATTACTTTAATTTATTGTGTTTTATTTACTTTAATTAGGCAATAAAAACAATATACCATCGAACAAGTGATGGGTCAAATATGCTGAGAGTCACTGTACATACACACACACACACACACACTCACACAATCACACATCATTCTAATCAGCTGAAAGTTGTCTTTATGACTCACACCACAAAGTTAAAATACACAGGATTTTACTGTTTTACGCACTAGAACGCGTTTATTTGTATATTTGCTATATGTACTTACGCCGAAACGATCTTTATAGTCGTATTTATAATACTTACTTATCTCTTTTGCAGCGTGCAAAAGCGCTTCCAACTTTGTTTGCTGCCTGCTTCTTCGCTGTTTTGTTTTGTGCTGCTTGCGGTCGATGACAACGATTGCGATAGGCAGGGCTGACGTATCTCACGACCAGTGTTGCCAACTCTTCGGGTCATGAAAAAGCCAAAATAGCCTATGAAAAAAGCTGAAAATAGCTTAAAAAATTTGTTGATAGCTAAAAAAAACGCTAGAGTAGTAAAACGATATTTTTATTGATTTAATCCAGTGTTTTTTGAATATTTTGATGCAAAAAAGTTCTTCAAACAATTCTAGGAGTAAATGCAAAAAAAATGTAAAAATCTCTTCGCTAAAATTTTTTATGACTTGTTAAAATAAGCTAAAAATTGCTATTTTGACCCCTTTTTCATCCTTTTCATACAAAAAGTGGATTTTTAGCAATTTTCAAAAAATCATAACAAATACTACATAAAAAATAATAAAATCGCGATCAAATCATAAATTGTGAAATAAAACTCGATTCAATTGATTTCATAGTTAAAAACGATAAAATTTAATGCTCTTTTGGTTAAAAAAAAAGGTAAAATTATTTTTGAAGTAGCTAAAATTCCCGCTACCCGCTGTTTTACAATTTATCCCGCATTTACCAGTTGCAACCCACTAAATCTGTCGGGAAAATAGCTAAATTGGCAACACTGCTCACGACAAGTGCTGCCCATCTGAATATTGAGCAGCTATCGATACTTATCGAGCTTTAATACCTTTTTAAATTATCGAGTTCACCTAAGCCGCATGACGGTTAAAAACGTTATAAATATTTTAGAAAATAAGCTTAAGACATTATAAAACCCATAAAGGAGACCGTCGGCCTCGAGGTCGAGAAAGACTTCTTTTGGTCTATTAAAAAAATGCAGTCTATTTTTATTTATTCTACAGTTTGAGATTTTTTAGAGAAAATCTTGAGGCATAAGGTAATTATCAGGTAAATGGCCGACATAATCAGAAAGTAACTGCCATATGCAATATACTGATCCTTGGGCGGCAAGCCAAAACCCGTATCTGAAAAGGAAAATTAAATTAAAAAGTGAAATAAAAAAGTTGATGCAAATTTACCCGTTACAATAATAAGCGTAAGAATGCTCTGCAAAAGGAGAGCGACGAGCGTATTGATGCCAAATATTAAACCAAAACTGTCGTCCACCAAGTTCTCGGCCACAATGGCCGCCGCAATGGTGACACAAAAATAAAAGACAGTGCAGAAAATCACATAACTAACATACGAAATCCAAACGTTGTTGCAGAACGTGGCCATCAAAAGTAATGCACCGAGAACGCAGCCGCAAATCGCATTGATGAGCATGTAAAAATGGCGACGGGCATTGCTGTTCAGGAGGCCGGCAATTATGGCGCCGACGGCGCCGAGCAGCGTGGCAGCGGCCTCGACGCCGCCGTTGTAGTTGCTTTGATTGTTGGGCGCCTGATGTTTCCACAGGAATTGAATGTAGGCAATGACCTGACCTTGGCCACAGATGGCCAGTGACCACCAGATGCTCCACATGAGCACTATGGGATTCGTATAGGATGTGACCAGATGTTGCCACAGCAATTGTCCGGCATTTCTTAAGGAGAACCTTGGTTTCTCCTCCTCTGCACCCGCCTCTCCCGTCTCCTCTTTCCGTGACTTGACGGCATAGAAATAGAAACTCCTGGGCACACCGGGCAGCATCAATGCTATGGGCAGCGAGATCAGCTGCGTGGCCAGCGAGATAAAGTGCAGTTGGCGAAAGTTCATGGCATCGCTGGACACGAGAATCTGGGCGAGCACACCGCCCAGAAATTTACCCGCCAAGATGGCAGCACGCGTATGACCGGTGACCACTTGATAGCGTTCCCTGGCCACCTTGGCATAGATGTACGTGTAGTAGGCCACCTCGGCGGCCATAAACGTGCCATAGAACACCTGGGCCAGCTGCAGCTCCCACAAGGAGCGTGTCCACAGCAGCAAGGCAAACAGAACGATGCCCGTCAACGAGGACAGCACAATAATGGCCTTGTAACGCAACAGATCCGTCACCAGGAAGATGATCACCAGCTGCGCCAGCACGGCATAGGTGCCAATGGGATAGACCTCCTGCTGCACCTGCTCCGATGTCAGATTGCGCCAGTCACCGGCCAGATACTCGGTCACATACGACTCCGAGGGTCGCAGCTCGCGAAAGAAACCAAACAGGCACAGCAGCAGCGAGATCTTTAGCCAGCTCTTCATCTTCGGGCAACTGGAATTCGTCGTCGGAGGAGGAGGAGGAACTGCGAATTGTGAATCGAATGCGCGTTCAATTTGTGTCGTAACCACAACGAACGCCAGACAACAACTGTGCGCCGTCTGTCGCTCCCATACGATCCGATCCGATCCGATTCAATCAAAAAAGTCGAAAAAAAATAAACAGAAGTCACACATGGTCAGCACATACAGTTGTGGTCAAAACAATAAGTACACACTGTGACTGAATAAAGTAAAAAGGCAGTTGGCAATGAAAAAACATACACTAGACCAAGGTGGATTTATTTTGACAACATTTAAAGTTAAATCTACTCGTAATTTGAACCTACTTTGGAACGTCAATTTTAAAACTTTTTTTCTCGATTTTTTTCAAAAAATATTTTAATGCAAAAAAATTCTTCAACAATTCTAATAGTGGCTCCAAAATAATTTTTTACAAATCTCTTCGCTAGTATTTTTTTTAAATTTTTGAAAAATGCAAAAAAGGCACTTTTTGTATGAAAAGGAGGAAAAAGGTGTTGAAATAGTAATTTTTAGCAGTTTTCAAAAAATTATAAAAAGTTCTAGCGAAGGGATTTTTAAAAAATTATTTTTGCAGTCAAGAATTTTTTTTTGTTTGAAGAATTTTTTTTGGATCAAACTATTTTTTTAAAAAAAATCGAGGAAAAAAGTTTCAAAATTGACGTTTTTAAAAATTTAAAATTTTCAATGGGTACCTAATGGGTTAAGAAAAGTTTTGTATCATTCAAACGAAATTGAAATGACCTTTCCATTGGTGCCAAAATGTACATGAAGTAGGTTCAAATTACTAGTAGAGTTAACTTTAAATGTTGTCAAAATAAATATGCCGTCTAGTGTATGTAAAAGCAATGCATTATACAAAATGAGTAAATATATTTTGGAAATATACAGAAGGAACTTTATTTAAAGCACTTAAAATATTTAAAAAACGAACAGAAGATCTTCAAATTATCTAAATATTAACTGAAATAACCTAAAAAACATAACACAGTTACAAAATTATTGCTTTTAATATTTGGTGGGATAACCTCCTTGGAGCCTGGAATTTAATGGAGCATACAGGTTCTTTATTCTCCCACCCCTTTAACAGGTCTTTCTTTAAATCAACCTTTTTACTTTTCTCGCTTTTTTTAATAAGACCCTCAAGGTGATTTCAAATATTATTTAGATAGGCTGAAAAAAAAAAATTTGCCAAGAATCTTTAAAATGAAGCGAAAAGTCTTTGGAAACTTGCAAAAAGTTTTAAACTCTTTTTGATTTAACCTATCACAAACTATGTGTCTGATTTCAAAAATCCTGACTTTAAATATTTTTAAAATCTAGTGTATGCAATAAAACTAAATTTGTATAGGATTTTTTCATAATGTTAATTATAAAATTAGACAAGAAAGCTCATAAGCGTGTACTTATTATGTTGACCTGTACTGTAAGTGAGAAGAGCGACGACGACGACGACGCACCTCTCTCTCAGATCTCTCACATCTCTCAGATCCGAAAGCTGAAGCAACTTGTTGCTTTCTCTCGGTGGGCCTGTAAATTGCAAGCCCAAGCAATAAACGTCTCTTCTTTTCAAAAACAAAATAAATACGATTCAAATAAATACATATGTATGTATGGCCAGATAGATATGTTCTTTGCGCCATCACGAATATCGGACACTCTTGCTGATATTTTTAGTTTTTTTTCTTGTAATATTTTAAGATAAGGCTAAATTAACAGCTATGTAATTAAAAAAAATTCGTTTGAATTATTTTAAGCATCGTGAACATATATTTTTTTCTTAAATTAAATTTAGTTTAATATTGAAAAAAATTGTTCAGAATTTATGAGATAAAACCAAATACACAAATGTGGCTTTGATTGTAACATGTCAACAAAAAAGAAGGAACTTAATAATTTTCTTGTACAAAGAAATAGTGAAAAACATAAATTTAATACTTGACTGATTATTATAATAAATGGATTGATTTACATTTGGTTGAAATATCTTAAAAAAATAGCAAAGTTGTTGACTATAACGATCCAGTGATGGAGAATATATACATACATATAAATTACACTACACAACTTGTGACCAAATTATAATACCCTTTGCAAGCGTATAAAAATCATTGTCACGATACCCTGTACGGTAAACAATTTCCAATTTTACGTATACATTATTTCAATTGATCTCTGGCCGTGTTTCGAAATTTCTAGATATACATTCCATTTAGATTTAGAACATAAGTGTTGCTTTATTTATGAAAATGTCTAGATATTTTAAGAAATACCATTTGAAAATAGCTTAAAATATTTTTAGAAATTTGTAAAAAAATATGTCTTAATTTAACTTTATTTCTTTAACAGGGTATATTGTAGGCAACACACCATGCACCATTAATTTATTTATTTGCCTTTATATAGTATTGCAATTTAAGGAAATCAATAAGACTTTTTAAGTGCAGTGCTCAATTGTGGGGCATATCGACTGGTTGAGGCAACATGCAACGTTGGGCAATTAAAACAAGCTTACACTCAAATTTATAGAGACAGATAACAAGTTATGTTAACTGATTATTAGTTTTGTAATTACGTCTATATATGACGCTAGATTGCGACCATGTCTCTAATCTGGCTGATTGTCTGATGATTTCACACGTAAACAGATTACAGATCTATTATAAATTTATTACTCTGAAAATAATTAATAAATTGGAGAGATATTTTAGTTATTGCTGAGCTGTCTGAGTTGTAGGTGAGTTTAAATAATTGTATTAAGAATTTTAAGCCAGCCACCGCAAATACTTAATTGTTGATATTTAAAAAAACAATAAAATTGTCAAATGATCAATATATTTTAGCTAAACAAAATAAAACTCACAAATAATTATTATTATTATTTGTTTTTTATTTTCTTTTGTTAAAATCACTGCGGACGGCAGTCCGCGCTAGTGACGAAAGCAGCACGAAGTGTGCGAAAGCGAACCAAAAAAATTAAAAATCCTAGATAATGTTTTGAGTTTTATTTTTTTTTCGCTCAAAATTAATTAATTTTATTGAAGGAAATCCTTAAAAATCTTTAGATAATCATTACTATGTAATTTTTTTAATTTAACTTTTAATGATTATGAACCCAGATTTATTATTCCGAAATTAATTAATTATATTATTAAACTTTCTGAGTTGTAGATGAGGAATAAAAGAATTAATTTCCAGGGACCGCAAATAATAATTATTGATATTTTCTTATATAAAAAAATCAATGAATAAAGTAAATAAAAAAAAAGATTCGCAAATATAAGTACATTATATTTGAACGAAAAAAATAAAACTTACAAATAATCATTATTGACGATTATTGTTTTTTTCGCTCAAAATAAAACTCACTTTTAATTCATGGCTTTTCGGTAGGATTTTTTCCCAAAATTTCTGCATATCCCCTTAAAATTTTATTCATTATCTTCGCTCAAATTTAATCATTATCATTAAAGAAAATCCTTAATCATTTGAATAATCATTTCCATGTAATTTTTTTAATATAACTTATATTAATAATGGTCCCTGATTTTTTATTCTGAAACTAATTAATTATATTATCAAACTTTCTGAGTTGATGTTGAGAAATTAAAGAATTGTATTCAAAATTGTACACAGCTTTATTGTCTACTTTTTGATATAATCCTGATAGAGTTGGAGCAGCTCGGGACTCGTGCGTGGCTGGACCGAGTGCAGCGCCGTCTCAAAGTGCTCCCACTGCACGTGCTGGGCCTCGAAGCTCTGCTCCAGCGCACTCAATGCCGCCTCATGGCAAACGGCTTGAAGCTCGGCGCCCGAATAGCCCTCGGTACGCGCCACCAATTGATCCACCACAACATCTATGGCCTCCAACAAGGGCATGGAACGCAGCTTAATCTGGAGAATCTCACGACGCGCCTCCGTCTGGGGCAATCCCACGTAGCAGACGCGATCGATGCGACCGGGACGCAGCAGCGCCTTGTCAATCATATCGGGACGATTGGTGGCTGCCACAATGGTCACATTGTGCAGCGTCTCCACGCCGTCCAGTTCCGTGAGCAGCTGCGTGAGCACACGCTCCTTGACGGAGGAACCTCCGCCGCTGGCGGAGCCCTCGGAACGCTCGCCGCCAATGGCATCGATTTCATCAAAGAACACAATCGCCGGCGCCACTTGTCGCGCCTTGCGGAAGACCTCACGCACCGCACGCTCGGATTCGCCGACCCACATGGAGAAAAGTTCGGGTCCCTTGATGGACAGAAAGTTCAGTTTACTCTCCGTGGCCAGAGCCTTGGCAATCATGGTCTTGGAGCAGCCGGGCGGACCAAACATGAGAACGCCACGTGGTGGCTTGATGCCCAATCTCTGGAACTTGTCCGCATGCAGCAATGGCCATTCGATGGCCTGTTGCAGGCTTAATCTCAGAGCTGACTGGCCGCCAATGTCCGACCACAGCACATTGGGATTCTCGATGAGCACCTCGCGCATTGCCGAGGGCTTCACTTGGATCAGCGCTGCCTGCAGATCCTGCAGCGCCAGCGAGCGTGTTTCATCATCCTTCAGGGCTGTCAGCGTGGCCGCATAAACCAAATTGGCCAAATCAGCGCCCACATAACCATGTGTTATGCTGGCAATCTCCTCAATTTCCACATCTTTTATGTTGTGCTCCACAGGCTGCAGCAGACATCGCAGTATCTCGCGTCGCGATTGCGGCGTGGGCACACCCAGCTCCAGTTCGCAGTCCAGGCGACCCGCTCGCCTGATGCTCGGATGCAGTGCATCAATCTGCGAGCTGGTGGCCAGCAGAAACGTGCGACGTGCCTCGTTGCGACTGGAGCTGCTCAGTTGATCGAGCAGCGCGAGAAATGCGAGCGACACACGCTTCACGAGATCACTGCCAGCATCCTGCTTGGGACACAGCGTGTGCACGTCCTCCAGCAGCATCAGCGTCGGATGCGGATAGTGGCCGTAGGCACGCTCAAAGTATGCGCCCAGCTTTTGCTCCGTCTCGCCCAGAAATTTGCTAAACACCTCGCCGCTGTTAATGCGAATGATCTGGACATTCCCGTCCCGTTCCTGGGCAGCTGCACACATCGCCTCCAGGACCATCGACTTGCCACAGCCGCTGGCGCCGTAGAGCAACAAACCACGCGATACTTTGACGCCTGCAAGAATTGAATTTACAGAGTGAGAAATTATATTGAATGCTGTATACAACTAGTCGGCGGTGCTACAGTCGAGCGGTACTCGACTGTCGGAGACCCCGTACTTATTATAAAGATATCTCAAACAACAAAAGATTTTCATACTAAGACTGAATTTGGACTGATCGTTCCTATGGCAGCTATATGATATAGTAATCCGATTTCAATCAAATTTGGTCAGTATGTATGGGACCATCTTTTATGCATATTCTGTCAGTTTGGTTGAAATATCTTAGACAGCAAAAAAGTTTTCCATACTAAGACTTGATTTTCAAGTGATTGTTCCTATTGGAGCTATATGATATAGTAATCCGATTTCAATCAAATTTGGTCAGAATATATGGGACCATCTTTTATGCATATTCTGTCAGTTTGGTTGAAATATCTCAAACAGCAAAATAGATTTTCATACTAAGACTTGATTTTCGACTGATTGTTCCTATGGCAGCTATATGATATAGTGGTCCGATCCAAAATCTAAACAAACTCGATCTGCTCTTAATATAGACGAACCTACATACTAAGTTTGGAGTCTCTAGCTCTTATAGTCTCTGAGATCTAGGCGCTCTTACAGACGGACAGACGGACGGACGGACAGACGGACAGACAGACATGGCTATATCGACTCGGCTGTTGATGCTGATTAAGAATATATATACTTTATGGGGTCTGCCACGCCTCCTTCTACCTGTTACGCACATTTTTTTTTGAGACAAAGTTAATAGACCCCTTTACTTTTTTAAAGTACGGGGTCTAAATATCAAAAATATATGGATACAAAATTAGAACCTAGGATAAATTGGGAATCCCAAATTAGTAAAAGCTTAAGGAAAATTAGAAGTATTTAATTTAGAAAATAATTCGTACGGCAAAAATTTGTATAACACCTGGTTTCCATTTATAGAGTGAGAAACTTTATTCAAATATCAAAAATATATGGTTAAAAAATTTAGGAACTAGGAAAAAGTGGGAATCCCAAATTAGTAAAAACTTATAGAAGAAAATTTGTATGTCACCTGGTCTCCAATTAGAAATAGGAAAACGCAGTTAAGGAACACAAAAATTTGGGTAAAAAATAAAGAAATTGTGAATTCAAAATTGATAAATCAAAATTAGTAAAAACTTAAAAGAAAATTATAATTTAGAAAAAAATGGAATGGCAAAAATTTATATAATACATATTTTAATTTCTTTAGTTTAATTCTGTTTTTTTATCCATGCAGTTTAAATTCAAATTGGTATATATTTTATCTTATTTTAATATGGTATTACTTTAATTAATTTAATTATAATTTTTAAAAGTACTTTTGGTCAACTGCTCCTAGTTGTCGTTAAATAAATAATAAAAAAATAAATAAATACAGAGATTTGGAAAAATAGTTAGGAATTGAGAAACCAAAAGAAGTCAAAAATGAATACTTAAATAAATTAAAGAAAACAAAATTAAAAAGGAAATAAATTAAAAAAAAGAAAGAAATCAAAACCTTTTAAGCAAGATTGCGCGATTTGTTTATAATTTTTAATAATTAAAAGATTAAAAAAAAGAAGAGAAAGTATTTAAAGAATTCACAAATTGGGGGGAAATAATAAGGAATTGAGAATAGAAAATAGAAATTAAGACTGCATGATTTTTATTATTATATTAATTAGATTTTAATCATTATTAATAAAACATTTTAAAATTCGCCTTTGTACTTTTAAAGGATGTTTTAAAATTATGATTAATTTTCTCTTATTTTTTATTTTAAATATTGTTCTCAGTTTTCAAAAATATTTGGAGTTCAAATGAGGCATTATAATTGGATGCTTACCTGCTGGCAAGGACCTGTAGCCCAGCGCGTAATCCATGCTCTCCTCCACCAGCTGCATTTGTTTATCCAATCCGCCAATTTTGGCCTTTGTAATGCGATGCTCCTGCTGCAATTCCTGCTTCTCCGCCTGCTCCTCGCTGCGCATCAGCTCAACTCGTGTCGCACGTGTTATCTGCACAAACTGCTGGCACTTGTCCAGGCTGAGCCGCGCCAGCGCCTGCTCCAAGGCGCCTTCCTCGACACTCTGCCAGTTGGCCAAGCAGAATGTCAGCGGTTTGTTGAAGAAATTCAAATGCAACTCGCTGCCTTGGCAGTAAATGTGATTGACTATCTCGCTCTTGAGCACTCCGACCACATCCTCGACTTGACTCTGCTCCAGGCGCGACTCGCTCTCGTTGAGTTGCCGCAAACTAATGCTGGCAGCTGCTGACAGTTTGCTGGTGTCCAGTGCGGAAATGCGCAGAGATTTCCCACGCAGCGCTGTCCAATTCTGTTTGTAGTCTGAAAATATCAGGGACCGTAACGATTATAATTTTGAAAATATAAATCAGGGGTGCCCAAAACTGCCTTATGGATGTGCACGCACCAATACAAATAAAAGAAATCGCACGCACACATGTAATACCAATTTTTTTTATTTCAATGTGTACACCGAAAAAAAAGAGGAACATTTTTCTTAAAAAAAACACACGCATCACACGTTTCACAACGAAGTGAAGCTTTTCTCTTTCAGTGTACACCAAACGATAAGACAACAACAAAATACATTCGGATTAGCAAAAGCAAAACGACGCAATGCAATTGTTTTTGTATTGCCAGCAACGAAAGTTGACGGAAAGCGGACAATGCAAAATTTGTTCTTGTTTTGCCGCAACGAAAGTTGACGGAAAGCGGAATGGGCAAAATTTGTTTGTGTAATTTGCAATGTGCGCAAGAAGCTTACCAATGTGTATTCTGACATGCTTCCCATATCCTATGGGCATTACAAAAACAAATGTGTGCTGTGTGCATAGGCGATGGGCATCCCTGATATAAATCATTAAATCAAAGTTATTTGTTGATTTTTATCAAAAAAAGTTAAATAAAAACTCAAATTTTTCGATCTAAATAAATAAATTATAAAATAATAATTAAATTTCAATTTTTATTTAAAAATTATAATTTTACTCTTATTTTCAAGTTTTATTTTAGCAATTGAAAATAAAAATTATTTTTCAATTTTTATTATAAAAGTTAAAAATAAGAATTAACTTTATTCTATTAATAAGAAATAAGAAAAATTGAAATATAATTTTTATTTTAAAAATTTAAAAATAACTTTTATTTTTA
>JBAMBJ010001052.1:0-83662 GCA_037043495.1 Drosophila recens | reverse complement strand
GGAGTGCGTGTCAGTGTGTGAGTGCGTGTTTGTGTGTGGACAACTGTTGCCTTCAATATCATTGAGCGATTTTTCATTCATAATTTTGCTGCGACTGACGCAAATTGTTTACAGCTGTTGAATTAATTCTGAAAATATTCTCCGCTCTCTCTCTTTGATTTTCGGCTGTTTTTAGCTTTCATTTTTCACAGTGTTTTCCACTTCGGAGCATTAGGGATTTGGTAACCACAACAAAGTCTTTGTGGCTTGTCAGCAGCAGCCGGGGGAAAACCGTCAAAAGTCAGAACATTTCATTAGCTTTTGTTAAAAAGGCAGCGAACAAAGAGCACATCTTCATATCATACAAAAAAATGCTCAACATTGTGAACGACTCAAATATATATTTCATGGGATAACTATGGAATAAACAAGTTACGATACACAGGAAGCAGAAGGACTCGTTCAAAGATCTCTAATATAAATTGACTGTAGTACCTAAAATACAAAAATAAAAATAAATAAAAAATTTAAAATTTAATTTAAGGGAATCAAATATTTTATCATATATTTATTTATTTATTTATTATTTACCAACTCGGAGGGGATACTCTGCAGCCCTCTGCTGTGAACAGCAATAAAATGAAAATCGCCAATAAATAAACTAAGATATTTGTTGCCATTTTTCTCGCTGATTAAAACTTAATTCTGCGTTCGACTAATTCCACCGATTAAACTTGGCTTCCTTTACACGTATGTAAGTCAAGAGAATGAGACAATATTTAAGCAGTTGATTCTCAGTATTTGTTAATAAGCTTAGTTAACATCTGTTTAATATCTTTATTTTACTGTTTACAATTTCAAATTAACATAATATTAATACATTTCTATTAGAATAATTAATTAAATAATTTTTTTAAATTCATTAAATTTACAGTTGCGGTCAAAAAATAGTAGTGCGTGCAATGAATTTACAAAAACTCAAAATTTAATGACTTTTCATTTATCCAAATTTTTTATATAATTTTTTTAAGATACGTTAATATATTGTTAATCTATCTGAGAAATCAAAAATAGTAAACAGTTATTATTTTTCGACTTAGGAATTTTTTCTTGCAATAGCCTGAAAAATGGGCGGTCAAAATAATAGTAGTGATGAACATATTCAAATATTTTAATGATGAAAACGATCCAAATCCCCCTTTTTTTATTTAAAAGGTTAGATATGTGAAATGCACTTAATAATTAACAAATTTAATAATTTGTTGTGAAGCCTTTATCTTGAATTACCGCTTTACAACGACGGATCATGGCTTTTACATCGTTCTGTTTGTATAGAGCTCCAGGCGCTCCTAGCGATCTTCCAAAGATGAATATTATTTGTTGGTTGGTGCTTGGCAATATCCTTCTTCATATCGGACCACAAATTTTCAATGGGATTCAGATCGGGGGACCGTGGTGACCACTCCACTACATTAACTTTTTCTATGCGAACCATTCTTTCGAAGATTTGCTGATATGCTTTGGGTCTATGTCCTGTTGGAACCTCCAAATTATCGGCATAACATCTGAAAAATACGGTAGCATAGTGTCCTGCAGAATTTTCACTTGTTCGTGCCTTTCCATTATGGTTATGATCCATTATATGGGTTGGACACAATAATGTGAAAATGCACCCAGGTTATTAATTTCATACCACAATGTCTGATGGTCCTGCAGGTGAATCTGGGCTGATATTCGGACTTTAACGGATACCTTACTTGTTGTCGAGATCCTCGACCAGCAATAAAAATAATTTTGGACACATCCGACCACTAGAGGTTTCTTTATTTCCCTAGGGTCAATTCAGATGATCCTTAGCAAATCGAAATCGCTTTTGGGCAGGTATTTTTTTTAATAACGGAATTTTTCACGGGCTTCTTTCTGCCAGATTATTATTTCACAAACATCTAAGAATGTTTTACACACTTTGGTCCATACCAAAGTCCTTTTTTTTAAGTGCTGCAGGAGCAAAAGGGTCGCGTTTCAAAAACCTCACTACTTTTGTCACTAGTCTTTTGGACATGGATCGAGGTCTTCCACATTTATCCTATTTTGGCGACTACTTAATGGCGTTTCTGATTATGGTTGGCAATCATCTAATCAAATTTTTCCACTTCCTTAAACGTTATCCTTTTTGAAATACATTTTTTATAGGAGCACGCTTTTCTGGAGTGCAATGCTTGCCACGCCCCATTGTAACAACTCTAAGCAAAATATTTTTTATACAATTTATAGAAAATTATCAAATTACAATTATAAATATCAAATCAAGTGCCTTTCCTGCTTAATATCCTTTTTTTCCACTTTTAATGCATTCACTACTATTATTTTGACCGCCCATTTTTCAGACTATTACAAGAAAAAAATTGCTAAGTCGAAAAATAATAACTGTTCACTATCTTTGATTTCTCAAATGGATTTACAATATAATAACGTATCTTAAAAAAATTATATAAAAAATTTGGATAAATTAAAAGTCTTTAAATTTTGAGCTTTTGTAAGTTCATTGCACGCACTACTATTTTTTTGACCGCAGCTGTATCTATGACTTAAGTCACAAAATAAACAATTTGTCCTTGAGAGTTGTCATTATAAATACTTTAAAGTGTCTTAGTTTAACAATAGGTGCTAGCTAGGAAATTATTAAAAACACGTGCCAATTGTGCAGCATTTATTGTTTGTTTATTTTTATTTGAAGTACATTAATAGATTCATGATATAATTCCCTTTTATAATCTTAAACAAAGACGCGCGTGTCTTCAAAGTAAATAAGCACGTGCTAATTGTTCAATAATAATAGTTTTCTACAATCTAAATATGGTTTAATGTTTACTCTCTGTTAAGCATATAAATAGAGCATTCAGACGAGAGTGGACTGACATTAAAGCGAACACAGATCGTGAACACTGCTCGAGAAATATCGCCGAAATTTGTTGTATCTATTTGGCATTGGTAGCCATATAAATCGTAGACTATTTATGTAAACCAATATGGACTGGGTCACCATCAATTCAAGGTAGCGACTCTGGAGTGATCCTGATGATGGGGGTACAGTCAAAGCCCAATCTGATACTCGAAATAGATATTCTCTTTAAAATGTATAATTTTTAATATATATTATAAATAAAATATTAATAAATAATATTAAGAAAATAACAATTTTTATTTTATTTAATATTTTTTATCAAATGTGACGAAAAATTAATAAAATTATTGTTTCTAATTTATATATGCACACACCTAAGATATATTATTTAAATATGTATAAATAAACTGTTTATAATAAACCACTAGATTTCAAGCTGTGTTTTCAGAGTAAATATTGTTCTTAGTTAAATAGATACTGTTAATTACAGTCTTATGAAACTCAGCAAAACGTGTTATCAAATCAAGAATAGCTATATAAAAAAACATTGTAAAAGAGCATCAACAGAATGTCCTCAAAATTTAAAAGTAACTTTTGCAATAGAACTAAAATAGTATAGCTTATAAGATCATATTTATTTCGAGCTTTGTCAAAACAATACAAATTCGATATTGAAGGTATACAAATTGTTTACACATTTTTGTTAACACGGATTTTTATTGGCAAAACAATCCATTATCCCACTTTTCCTTGCACTTTGGATTGTTTTTGGTATTACTATTTGTATTAGCATCAGTATCAGAATCGCCATTATTATTATTGTTATTGTTGCCAGCTGGTCTCCTTGTAGTCCTGTTGATTGGGCATAAAGGTGACCCTATCGCGCACCAAAATATGCCGGTTCCTTCTGCTTGAGGTGCATTGTAGACCATCAACATGGCCACTAATGCCAAATAGATGAAGAACTTTGACGACATTTTTCGAATTGTATTCACGATTTGCCTTCTCTTTTTTAGGTGTGAGCTTTTCTTAACAGTGCCCTATTTATATGGTTTTCAAATTACACTCATTGTAAACTATTGAAAGGGGTACATTAATAGTTTGGTGTAATGATATTATTAAATTAAATATGTAAAAGATATTTAATAAGATATGTTTATATACTAAGGTGCAGAGAAGGACTGTGGTGGCGCCATCTAACTTGTGTAATTGGAAGTTTACGTTTAATGTATCTAAAAGCTGAGTACAGGGTATTTTAAAGCCAAGCAATCCATAGCAAAGTAAATATTTGATTATAGTTATAATTTGTATTTAAACGGCGATTAGTTTATTTACTCTGATGATACAATTTGAATACACGAGTTAATTGTGTGAGTTGATAATTGCTCAAATAGAATCGATGCTGATAACTCGCTCTATTTATTGAGTAATCGTCTTCATCGTTTCTTCCCAATAAGCTGACGTAGCCCAGGTGTTTATTTTTTTAACACGCAGATTTCCACATAAGAAAACTTCGATAAAGTGTGCTTCATAATTTATATAATTATCTTTCAATTTACTTAAAAATTATCTATAAAGTTAAGGAATTTTAATCGATTCAATTACCATCTAAATAAATAAGCAATATGCACAATTGACTCGTGTGCTTATTTAAACTTTGATCTCATTCAAAGAAGCTCGTGTCTTAAATGTTAAATAGTGACCATTGTTCAAAAAGAATGCTGTCTTACAATATCATAGCTTCTAACGTGACATGCTTACAAGAAACCATATAAATAGAGCATTGAGGGGAGAATATTTTCACCTTAAAGCAAACACAGATCGTGAACACTACTCCAAAAAATGTCCCCAAAGTTTTTTATCTATTTGGCATTGGTGGCCATGTTAATGGTCTACAACGTGCCTAAAGCAGAAGGCTTTGTCACCTGGGTGTGCTTGATGAGGTCTCCTTTGTGCCCATTGGGTATCAAGACGACTAAGAAACCTGCTGCTGCTCCTAAGTCAGAGGAAAACAGTTGTGCCGAAGATGATGAAGACTGCTAATTAGATTGAATGTTGTAACTTTGGAGACTTACGCCGGCATCTGCTAACCAAGAAATCCTTCACAATCAAATGTATAATTTTTTTTTTAATTAAATATTTTAAAGCCGAAATAAAAGCTTCATATCGCATTGCAAAAACATTTTTTTTTAAACAGTGTTACGTATCATTTTAGGATTTAAGGTAAACATTAAATTGACGAAATGGTAAACAGCATATATTAACATTATTGTAGATAAATAATGAGTGCTTAAGACATCCAAGATATAGGGAATTCCAACACTGTTTATGTCAATTCAATTTCCAAGAGAATTTTGTGTTATAAAATTAAGAAGCTTTTATGTATGAAAGACCATTTTAATTTATTTGTTCAAGTCCTTGTCTATTTCCAAACATATTTTTACGGTATGTATGATATGGGATCTGTTGAAAACTAAAAGAGAAAAGATAGATGATCTGATTAGTAAAATAAGTTCAGAGACATGTAACTAAGGACATGAGTAGAAGATTCAGCGATCTATAAGTTTAATTACTCAAAATTGAAAAATAAAAAAAGAGTTTAAAAAAACACCATAATTAAAAAGAAAACAGTTATGTTTAGTACCCGCCTCCTACGAAAATGTTAAATTTCTTTTTATTCTGTTTTTGCCTGCATAAAAAGAAAATTTTGGATTCCCAACAGATATACATTTTTAATTGTGTAAATTGCAATTGTGTAAATTGCAATTGTGTAAAATTGTAATCAAACTCATGTGTATTCAATGCAAATTTATATATTTATTTAATATTCATTTTACACACAATGTGTGACCAGGAACCTATTCTGGTGCCGCCGTGGTTGTTCGGAATGGACAGAGGGGAGAGCGTGCCAGACACAAGAACAGCATGATGGTTCCCTCGGCAACTGGTGTCGTGAAGACCAAAAGCATGGAAATCACCATCAAGTAGAAGAGAATATTGATGCCCAACATCTTGTCACCGATTTATACTGGATTCCGTTTAAGAGTGATTATAATCATAAAACCGAGCGCTATTTATACGGATTAGTAAGTGGAATGTGAATGTGACAATATTTGATCAGTCGTTTTGCATTTACTCTCGACTCTATTGTATTTAATTGTCATATAATATATAATTACTCGTGGTTAAACACTTACACCAGCAGGTGTAAGCAGCTTAACAGAAAGCTGTTGTTCTGTAAGAAGTTAACATTATGAACTAAGCTTCAATTACACTGTTCTGTTATTACTTAAAGACCTTAAGTACGAACTAACATAATATATACTAATTTCTATTTGAATTATAAATAATGATTGATTAATTGTATGTCTAATCCAAGATTTTTATCCAAGTCTTGCTATAAATTTCTATGTAATCTGGTGCCCACGCATTATGATTACTCGTCTTTCTGACTGCTCTGCCCACGTGGCATGGTCATTGTGGCATGCAACATTCAGAACGCCCACATTGTTCTCTGTGTGGCCAGTCATAGTTTCAAGTCATGTGCTGATCAACAATTCATGCTATTGGTAGGAGAAACAGCAACAACAACAACAGTAGGCAACGTGCCACCTGACGTATGAGTGATATTTAATTAATTTGCCGTCTATTTGCCATTTGCGTTGTGTAAATGTGTGCGTTAACGTATATGAAACATTACATTGTAGACAATCTAAACAAACTTTTGCCAAGATAGGAGAGTTAAGATAGAAAGGTAAAGGGGAGGAAGCTGCTGTCAACAGCTGCCTGAACGAGTTGTTTGCGCATTTGAATAGCTCCCTTTCTCTTCTCCTTTCTCTCCTCCTTTGCCTCCTCCACCCCACTTTCTGCATAGAAAATAAAACAAATTTTAAAGTCTACACAAACTTTGAGAGCAACTTTGTGACGCCGCTAAGTATGCAATAAGTTGAAAGAGAAGACGACGGCGAACAACGGCCACCGGAAACCGGATGTTGGAACTCCTGACCACGTGCAAGTAAATATAAATTGGATTTTTTACACCTTTTAGACACTAAAAATTCGTTGAACATCGAATTGGATTTGCTTGCGAACTTTTATTGTCACTAAAAGTGCTGAATGAAACACGTGTCGCACCTAAAGTGGCCTTAACCCATCCTCCCCCTTCTAAGCATAAAATTAATTCAATTGGAGCAACAAAGTTTAAAACAAAATTATTTGAAATGAGCTTTCAGTTTTATAAAGAAGCAGCTAACATGTTCATTTTGATTTTAAAGAACATTTCTAAAAATGTATCTTAACAGAAATATATTTAATAATTATACAATTGTCTAAAACATTAATTCAACAGGCGTCGAAAAGTATGTAGTAAAAGCCAATTTAATAATTTATTTTATTTCATTTTAAAAATTGTTGCTCTCCGAATTTCTGAGTTTAAGTCGAATCTAGAATATTTTCTTAGCTCTGCGCATTTGCGTTTCTGTTTTAAAATTTGAGCTTTTAAGCATTTTGTAAGCCTTAAAGTCTTAATTGCTTAAAATAAGCATCTTAAGTAAAGGTATTTATGTTTATATATATGCCCCCAAAAGTATGCAATAGAAAATGATTAAGCTTAAACTGCTAGCTTTCAGTTTCTCACATCACTGCACCTCTCTCATTCTCTCTCTATTTCTCTTTCGCGTTGAGAACTTGGTTTTCAATAGCAGCAATATTTATGTTAGGCTTTTCATTCTACTAATTAAACGCCCATTGATTTGTCTCTTTGCTGCACACAATGGAAAACTTACAAAGTCATTTGATTGGATATTTTTTACTTTTTCATGCTGCAACATTTGTCAATATTTAATGGCCAATTTCTCTTGGTACATTGTCTACGCATTATTTATTGATTTTCTTTAAAAATCACAAGCAATATTTCTTTATAAGAATGAAGTACTTAAAAAGTTTATGTAACTTGAGCAAATTTAATAATATAATTTGACACTCTACATTAGATATATTTAATTTAATCAGTTTATTGATTTTATTAAATTATTTAAAATGGAATTAGAGCCTGTTTTTTCTCACTAACAAATGCATGCACAATATTAACATTCAAATTTGAATGTTTAATTTATTAAAGACGCCACTTTTGCATTAAAAATAATGTCAATACAATTTGTGTGTAATTTAAATGTAAGTGAAATGAGAACTGGAGTAATTACATTTTATTCTCGTATTTCAAATCTTTCAACTTTTCTTCACATAATTCAAAGTCTGTTTAAATTAACAAATATTAAAGACCCGCAATAAATATTAATACCTTATATTAAGTATACGCAATTTCGCTGTAAGAATTCTCGCTTCAAACAGACACAGACAGAGCATTAGGACAAAAAACAGGACAGCAAATGAGGCTTCCTTTTGCTGCTTCCTTTTTGTGCTTCCCTTTTCAAAGCCCGAGGCCATTTGATTCATTTGCCAATATTATGGTAATTGAAAAAAATTTGCGGCTGCTGCTGACGAAATGTTAATTTTTGGAGTCCAACTCTAAATAGCTTTATTTGCATAGATACCCCTCCGTCTCCCTCTTCTCTTCACTGCCTATGTGTTTTACAAATTTCATTTACTGATTGGGTTCGTCTCAGCATTCCATTGGGCTTCCATTTGGTTAAAAAAAAGTGATGCCTCAGGCATATGGGAAATATACCCAAATGTTTTTTAAGCCATCAATATATAACAATATTTTGGGTTAGATAATTCAAGAGCCTTCGCAATTTACATAAACAACTTGAATTTAAATTTAATACAGGGCAAACTCAAGTGCGAGGCCTAAAATAGATTCACATTTCTGCTGAGCGTGGAAATTTATATCTAGATTTATGAGTATTCAAACTACATGGTAATACAATCTTTTTGCCCTAAATTAACTAATTAAGGTCTGGATCGAGTTGAAAGCCTATGGGCAATGAACTTAATACCACGAATTTTACATGATTTTCTGCTATTTGTATTTGCGATATTGCAAAGTAATTCAACCTGTTTAATGCACTTAAATATATCAACAGATTCTTAAAGTGTTTAAAGGATTCACCATATTTAAATTAAAATCGCAGGAAGCGATATTATGCAGATTAGTCTAAATTATATTTTATTTACTACAACAGAAATATTTGACAATATTTCTTAAAAATATTTAAATTGAAAGAATTTCTATTGAGGCACTTGTTTAACATTTAAAGACGAGTTGGGATACTGTGACCGTCTTTTCGTTCCTCAAAAAAATACTTCAAACTTTAATCGTACTTTTTTAACAATTTGTTTTGAAAGACAATCAACGGACATAACTATCTTATTTTGACTTTAGATGATGATAAAGGACATGGGATAGTTTTTATAAAATATTAAAAGTAATGTCTTGATGAAAACCATTTATATTTTATTGTTACATTTTTGCAAAAATGTAAACAGTTAAGAACTTAGTTTTGTGATACAACTACTAAACAAATTTACTGATCGTTTTTCGGAATATGAATCACTTAAAGGATAATCCAGTATGGTTAAACAGGTCATCATTAAATTTTAATCCCGTTATCATTCCATCATCATTGTCGTTGTGCGGAATGGACAGAGTGCACCCACTCGGAATATGCAGGCAAAGAAAATAAACGTTGACTCAGCAGCCGGCGGAGTTAGGAGCAGCAACATGGACACCAGGAGCAAGAAGAACCACAGCGAGCCACATTTCATGATGAATTTTAATTTTTATTTGTAACAAAATCAAATTTAAACAATTGCACAAAGCTCCAGAGTGCGTAATGCTGAAGCTCCTAAAGATCGGCCAGCTTTTATAGTCCCATTTGGATAAAAAATATTTGCACAGTTGCCAAATGGCCGGGCAGGTGACTTGAAACTGTCTTTGACCTGCATTTAACAACATTAACAAGGGTCAAATATTTACCCAGTCCAGTAACTGCTTCATGTGTGCAGGCTGAAACAAATGATAGCATAAATTGTCAGTTAATGAGAGCTAGGCAATAACTTAGATCAGACACTGTTTAAAGCAACAGCTGCTTATACAGATCTCTTAAATTGAATTAATTTTTTTTTGATAAAGAATTTGAATCCTTTTGTTAAAATGCTGTACATAAATCTTGTCCTGACACGAAAGTGCTTTAAGTAGCATGTGGCGTGCTTAAATAAACTTAATTGCTTATCAAAAAAAAAAAAAAATTACGATGTATAGAGTTTTTTTTTGTTGTGAGTACAAAGAAAAAATTACAAATTTAAAATATATCAAAATTGCTACTGAAAAAGTCGACCAGTCCATTTTTAAATGTTTTTTGCATCACTGTTTCGTAGTGTTAAAGAGAAGCTAGACTTAATGAAAAGTTTCCTGACCAAAAGTTGACGTGACATTTTTTGTTGATGCTACTAAACTTTCAGAAAAATTCAGCTCACTCTTTTTTCTTTGGTACTTGGGAGTTTATGTTGGCCCAAGCTAAGTTCTGTTAAGCTGGTCGCGTTGAGAAAAGCTGAATTGAGTAATGGGTAATTCTATATGACAATGTCATTTGCCTTCTGCCTCAACTACAGGTTGGGCAACAGCAAAAAGTAAAAGGACAACAACAGTTTACTCTAAGCATTCATTAATGTGGTCATTGCTCATCGGTTCTGTTTCAGCTTCGGGTTCACTCTGTGTGTGTGTGTGTGCTGTGGGTGTTCTGAAATTACATAACCATGTCACGTAGTAAAAGCTTTGCACGTTGAGTTTGCTTTAATGCGCTTTGCACTTAATTAGCGCAAATAACTAATGACAAACTTTGCCTTCGACTTGAAATGAACTCAAGTCCTGTGCATGCATTCACCGAAGTAGAAAGGCTTCTATTTGACTTGACTTGACTTTGACTTAACTCAGACTCCACTTTCGACTTGATTCGAATAACATTCATTCACTTTTCCACTCGCCACTCGGCACTTGCCACTCACTTCAATGGCAATTAAGTGCTACTTGGCCAATTGTTAAAAGCTTTCGTCTTTGTATTTATAGAACATTTCACAACTTTCAATCACACTTAAGGTGTACACATTGCAGGAGAAATCAGCTAGTTTTAACTTTCGATTGAATTTCAGAGAAGTGAGCATTTCTCACATTAAGTAACACTTAAAACTTTAAGCCAGTTTAAGCTATTTATTTAAAAATAAAAAAAAAGAATGAATTTCTATAAGCAAAAAGGCCCATAACTTTACTATAATTTTAGACCGAGTTAAGATTAAGAAATTCTTATAACTTTGATTGCTATTTATGAAGGATCTTAACTACTTATTACTATTTACATACTCAACTGCATAATAAAGAATATGGGATAGCTATTAAAAAGTCATATAGATTTAATCTTAATGAAACCCATTTATAATCTACTGAAAAAATTTTATTTAAAAATGTCAGCAGCTATAAATTTCGATTTACGATACAATTTAATTGAATTTCTAATCATTTTGCAGAGTGAGAATAATAAATTATATTACAGAATTGATAAATCGATCGCCATTAAATTATTATATTGAATAGCATCCATCATTCTTATCCTCCACCTTCTTCTTCCTCCCCTCCACCTTCTTCTTCCATCATCATTCCAGGAGTAGTTTGGAATGGACAGAGCGGAAGACGGAATATGCAGGAATAGAAAAGGATCGTTGACTCAGCAGCCTTTGGAATTAGGAGCAGCATCATAGACACCAGGAGCAGGAAGAACCACAGAGATGCACATTTCATGATGAGTTTTAATTATTATTAATAACAAAAGCAGTTCACTAATAGTACAAAACTGTTAGAGATCAGCCGTCTTTTATAGTCCCATTTGCCAAATGGCCGGACAGGTGACTTAAAACTGTCTTTGACCTGCATTTAACAGCATGAACATGGGTCAAATATTTACCCAGTCCAGTATCTGCTTCATGTGTGTAGGCTGAAACAAATGATAATATAAATTGTTAGATCAAACACTGCTAACAACTACAGCTGCTTAAACAAATTTGTAAAATTGCATATGTTTTGTGTTTGAATTTACTTGACCCCTTTTGCTAAAATGCTGTGCACGCCCCTGAAAACTGTCGCTCGTTTGTTGACTTGGTAAGTAAATCAAATTGTCACAAATGCGACAAATTCGACAAAGGCCAATTATGAAAAGAAGAGTCCTGATAAATTGCGTAAATTTTATTTATTGCATATGGTAAATTTTCAAATTTTCATTCTAAATTAAATTTGTTTGAGTGGCGACATTAGCGTAATTGGGTGTGTGTGTATGTGTGTGTGTAAGTAATCGCTTTATAAATTTGAGTCAATGCCAATTGTCTAAAATTTGATATTCCATTTCAGATAAAATGTGTTGGGCCTAATTGAATTATGTGTTCCGAGTTGACTGCACAACATGATGAATAAGATAATAATGTGGTTATGATACAAGGACATTGACTGAATACAAGTTGCGGAGTGATGCAGCAATCAGCTTATTGAAAGTGAATTAAGTTCATTTTTAAGATTTAAGATGTTAACATTAAGTTACAATAAAATATAAACTACAGCGGTGGCCACCCTTTGGCACCCTTTAAAAGGTCTTTTAAATTCCTTTCGAATGATGCAATACTTTCCTTAACCCATTAGGTACCCATTGAAATTTTCGAATATTTGAAAACGGCAACTTTTTCAACTTTTTTCCTCGATTTAAAAAAAAAATGTTTTGATGCAGAAAGTTTCTTTAAACAATATAATTAGTTACTGCAAACAAATTTTTTAAAATATCTCTTCGCTAGTATTTTTTATAATTTTGCGCCATTTTCAAAAATTATAAAATATACTGGCGAAGAGATATTTGAAAAAATTAGTTTGCAGTTACTTTTGGCCACCGTTGTAAATTAAATTATAAACTATGGATTAAATTAATTAATATTAATAACAAAAATTAAAATTAATTATAGAAAATTTAACTAAATTAATTAAATTAAACTATAAGTTATAAAGCTAATTAATTATAAACTAAATTAATTTAACAAAAAATTTAATAAAAAAAACCTGATAATTAATTGATCAAGTCTATTAAGTAGAATAAATTTAAGCTTATTAATTAATCAAATAATGAATTAATAAATGGAAATTAAGCGCAAGCATTTCAGCTAGTGTCAACGTATTTTATTCATATTTTTCTTATAATTTGAAATTTAATTGGGGTCGCATTATCCACAGCGAAGTGGATTTCGAGCTAATTGCACCATTTGTTGAGTAAATAATTAGTAATAACAATTAATGCCCGATAAGCGGGTTAATATTACGCAATGCTTCACTGACTCCATTGCTGACCAATCAATTGTGGATCCTTTTTAGCTCCGGCTTTGGCTGTGGCTTTGTCTTTGACTTTGGGTCTTGGTCTGGCCTTGTTTAATATTTAGCGCCACGCCTGACTGAACGCCTGTCAATCAGGCGGAACCGGAAATTGGCCACAATCGCTGCATATTGATTAAAGGCAGCAGCTGCCAAAGGCAACTCAACTTTCTAATAGTAAGTCTGATTCAATTATTCCCATTATTATTAATGAATCGCAAGCCTAAAAGCATGCTAAATAAATGCAGTCGAAATTTAAATGGGGAAAATTTAATGCTGCGCCAAAAAGTATGCCACAAAATATAGAAATCATTTGATATCATTTCTTACTTGAACTAAAATCAAGATTCAACTTTCGAGCAAAGATGACCAAGTGTTTTGGCAAACAGGGGGATATACAATATTTAAATTTGTCTTTAAGTAAAACCAGAAACTGCTGTCAAGTATCGCTTACATGGCAAACTTTTGGGCTGGCAGCCAACTGGCAATTAACAAGTTTTGGCCACAATCCGCAAGTTTGCAAAGCGTAAACAATTCCATGGCAATTTTCGTTGGACGGAAACGGAAGTGTCCATAAAACACGAGGTTAGCTGAGTGAGAAAGGAGAGTAAGGAGTGGGGACAGTATTTGCATACTGCTTAAAATGTAAATAAAGATTCAAGTTGATAAACATTACACTAGTAGACGATGCGTGGGTTTTCTTGTTACTTGACAACTGCGTCATGTAAACGAGGCAAAAGCGTCGCGACGCAGTTTAGCAGCGACTCCAAAACATTACCACTTACCGCTATTTCCCCTATCCTCCTCCAGCTCTTCACATGTGGGACACGCGCCACAGACTCGCTCATGAATAATGCAACCAGAGATGCGTAAAAAGAGGACCCATTGACTGAACCCATAAACAAGCAACCATTTTTTGTGGGCGTTCGCTACTATGTTTCCAGACGGGGTAGTATAGGGGGCTTCGGGGCGTGTCTCCTTTTGCTGTTGCATTTGGTCGCAAATCTGGCAACAATTAAAGCCAAATAATGTTAATGCCAGGCGACAGTTGCTGCAGCCAAATTATGCAAATGCGAATACTTTTGATAAGGGTTTACTCAGTTTACTCACACAAATTTCCCCATAGAATATGCGCAAATTTCATTCATTCTCCGATTCACTCGCTCAACAAAAGAAATGCCATTTCAAAGCCAAAGAATATTTCCAGTAACCAAACGACTTCATAAAACCAACGAACCATGAATGATTTCATGACACATTACACAAACATTATCGAAATTCAAATGTAACTTTTCGCCAAAAGTCACAAATCTAAAGTTGCAATGTCTCTTTTTATTAGTCGTAATTGAAGTAGACACATTTTATACAAGATATTGCCAAAAATGATGTCATTTTTGCATTGGCCATAAAACATTTGATTTAATGAAGTTGTGCAAAAAGCAGCTTCTGCATATACTTTAAACTCTTTCAGAGTCTCAGGTCTGTTCTGAATTCTAAACAGTTTATTGAATTTTTCATACAACACTTTAAATCTTCCTAAAATTGGAAGTTTTTGAAATGAAGATTTTTTAACCAATATTAAAAGTAAAATCAATATCAAAAAAGTAATAGCTGATATTAAAACAAGTGAAAAAAATCCCCTACTTTATTATTTATTAACATTGATAACAAATTCGTAATATGTAGAATAATTTATGAGCTTTATCAATATTCAAATGAAATTAAGAGCTTTGCCCTAGCAAGCTTCCAAAAGCATTAAAAGCTTTGCCTATTTAATTTAATGACGTTCAGATTCGAGCACGTTAAATTTACGTCGTAAATGATGACTAATATCATGCGAGTAGGCAAATATTTTAAATCAAACTTTAGATAATTATTCAAAATATTAAATTTAAAAACTGCATTTAAAATGCTTTAAAGTTTTTAGTTTATAATTAATTTTAATTTTAAGTTTTAAGAAATTTATTGTCAAATGATTTAAGTCGACGTAAAATATATAAAGCACCCTTCGTGCTGCTTTCGTCACTAGCGCGGACTGCCGTCCGCAGTGATGGAAAACAAAAATAATATGTTTATTAAATTATTTTATTTTCTGTGACTTGTGCCAGTAATGCCCCCTTGTTCTACGCCACTGTCTGCTGTGTAATTTCGCCAGACATTTAGCTTGCAAAAAGCTCAATAAAGCAATGCAAAGCTTTCATTGCAATGCGAAAGCTTTTCGATACAAGCTCAAGCGATATTGACCGGTTTTATGAAATGCACTGAATAATAGTGTTTATAAGGGCTGCGAACTGAGAAAGTTCTCGTAGTGAGCATTTGATTCAGAGCGCGTCCAATGTAGACGCAAAGTGTTTTCCCGCTGAGATTCAAAGTAATATAAAAGACTATTAAGATGGTGAAGTTTTCGCTGGACGAGATCCGTGGTTTAATGGACAAGAGGCGTAACATACGCAACATTTCGGTTATAGCCCATGTGGATCACGGTAAATCGACGTTGACGGATTCGCTGGTCTCCAAGGCGGGCATCATTGCGAACGCCAAGGCGGGCAATATGCGGTTCACGGACACCAGAAAGGACGAACAGGATCGCTGTATTACCATCAAATCAACGTAGGTTTTACTTTTTATTTATTTTTTTTTTATTTTAAAATTAAAAAATTTTAAATAATAATCTTAAAAAATAACCTTATTATTAATAATATTCCTAATACAATTCCATCTTTAGGGCCATCACCATGTACTTTGAAGTGGAGGAGAAGGATTTGTGTTTTATCACACAACCCGATCAGTGCGAGCAGGATACCAAAGGATTTCTAATCAATCTCATCGACTCACCCGGTCACGTGGACTTCTCCTCAGAGGTGACGGCCGCTTTGCGGGTGACCGACGGCGCCATCGTCGTCGTCGACTGCGTCTCCGGGGTCTGTGTCCAGACGGAGACGGTGCTGCGTCAGGCGATCGCAGAACGAATTCGACCCATTTTATTCCTCAATAAAATGGATCGAGCGCTGCTCGAACTCCAATTGGACACGGAGGAACTGTACCAAACGTTTCAGCGCATTATCGAGAATGTTAATCTCATAATTGCCACCTACAATGATGACAGTGGACCCATGGGCGAGGTCTCTGTGGATCCCGCAAGGGGATCCGTGGGTTTCGGCTCCGGTCTGCATGGTTGGGCCTTCACCCTCAAACAGTTTGCCGAAATGTACGCCGATAAATTTAAGATTGATGTCGGAAAACTGATGAAACGGTAAGAGATACTTTTATTCATTTATTTTTATTTAATATATTTTTTAAATTGATTAATCCTCAACAACTTTTTAAATCTCCTCTTGCAGACTCTGGGGTAGCAACTTCTTCAACATGAAGTCGAGAAAGTGGCAATCCAATAAGGATTCGGATAGCAAGCGTTCATTTTGCCTGTACGTGTTGGACCCCATCTATAAGGTTTTCGATGCCATAATGAACTACAAAACGGAGGAAATTCCCATATTGCTGGAGAAGATTGGTGTAAAGCTGCAGCCCGAGGAGCAGGAAGAGCAGGGAAAGGTGCTGCTGAAGACTGTGATGCGACGCTGGTTGCCAGCGGGTGAAACGCTTCTGCAAATGATTGCCATCCACTTGCCATCCCCGGTGGTGGCCCAGAAGTATCGCATGGAACTTTTATATGAGGGTCCCCATGACGATGAAGCTGCGGTTGCGATCAAGAGCTGCGATTCCCATGGTCCCCTGATGATGTACATCTCAAAAATGGTGCCCACAACAGACATTGGAAGATTCTATGCCTTTGGTCGCGTGTTTGCGGGCAAAGTGTCCACGGGACAGAAATGCCGCATTATGGGGCCCAACTATGTGCCCGGCAAGAGGGAGGATCTGCACGAGAAGGCCATCCAACGAACGGTTCTCATGATGGGTCGCTCTGTGGAGGCCATTGAGAATGTTCCGGCAGGCAATATTTGCGGCCTGGTCGGCGTCGATCAATTCCTGATTAAGACGGGCACAATCTCAACCTTCAAGGAGGCGCACAACATGAAGGTAAGAACTAAAAAACTTTCGACTTATTTTATTAAATTTTGAACTGAATATTGAATTGGAATTCAAAATTAGGGTATCAAAATTTGAAAGCATGTTTTTATAAAATTTAAATTTGGCATTAAAACAATCAAAAATGTTGTTCCTAGAAAATATTTAAATGAAGTAAGTTAGAAAAAGTAGAAATCAACAATACTTTATAAAATTTTCTAAGCTGTTTGTTCTGAGTTTGATTTTTATTTGAATTTCCAAATTTTCATATACTTTTTTTAAATATATATTCAATTAGATTTATTCTCTTTATATTTGTAATTCCTAAAAAATGATTTCGGAATTCTTATTAATCTCCATATGCAATTTCAGGTGATGAAGTTCTCGGTATCTCCAGTTGTGCGAGTTGCCGTTGAGCCCAAGAATCCCGCTGATTTGCCAAAGCTTGTGATTGGTCTCAAGCGTCTGGCCAAATCCGATCCAATGGTGCAGTGCATCATTGAGGAGTCCGGTGAGCATATCATTGCTGGTGCCGGTGAATTGCATTTGGAGATATGCATTAAGGATCTGGAGGAAGATCACGCTGGTATTCCCCTGAAGATATCCGATCCTCTGGTATCATACCGTGAAACGGTCTTGGAGGCATCTAGTCAGCTGTGTCTGTCCAAGTCGAGGAACAAGCACAACCGCTTGACCATGAAGGCTCAGCCCATGCCCGAGGGATTGCCCGAGGACATTGACAACGGCGTTGTTACTTCCCGCGACGAGTTGAAGAAACGCGCCAGATATTTGAGCGAAAAGTTCGATTATGATGTGAGTGAGGCCCGAAAGATTTGGTGCTTTGGCCCGGATGACACTGGGCCGAACATCATCGTGGACTGCACCAAGTCGGTGCAGTATTTGAACGAGATTAAGGACTCGGTGGTGGCCGGCTTCCAGTGGGCGTCCAAGGAGGGCGTCATGGCGGAGGAAAACATGCGAGGAGTACGCTTTGATATCCACGATGTGGTGTCCCACGCGGATGCAGCGCATCGAAGTGGCAGTCAGATCATTCCCACCACAAGGCGCTGCCTGTACGCCTCGGCAATCACGGCCAGTCCGCGGCTCCTGGAGCCCGTGTATGTCTGCGAGATTCAGTGTCACAACTTGGCCGTTGGAGGTATCCATAAAGTGCTGAGTCGACGACGCGGTCATGTGTTTGAGGAATCTCAGGTGCCGGGCACACCCATGTTCGTGGTCAAGTCCTACTTGCCCGTTAACGAATCCTTTGGCTTCACTGCCGAACTGCGGACCAGCACTCGGGGACAGGCGTTCCCTCAATGCGTCTTCGACCACTGGCAGATGCTGCCCGGAGATCCTTGGGATGCCAATAGCAAAGCCTACCAGGTGGTTCAGGATACGCGTTTGCGCAAAGCCCTTAAGCCCGGAATGCCTGAACTTGAACAGTATTTGGACAAACTGTAATGTGAATGCAAAAACAAATCCAAGACAATTTTTACTGCTTTTATTTAATATGTATGTTATTTATTTAATAGCCTCTGTGATATTTATCAACCACGCTAAAATAAGTACACATATATTTTAATTTTTTTTAATAAACACTCAATGCAAACGCAAAAACAATTCAGCATATTTTATTATTTTCAAATATTAAAGTTTGGCGCTTCTCTTAATCGTAAGTAGGCAACCGTGCGATAGGCAGAAAATATACCAGTTGAAAATTTATCGATACGCTTGCAAGTCTTGAAATCGATAACGGTGAATTGCTGCAGCTTAGAGTTGGGATTTTTAGTTCAATTTGCTGAATAAGTTCAACCGTTAATTTTTCAGTCGTGAACTAAATCAGTCATTTAGTTCAGTTGGTCAGTTGGTCATGAACTATGAACGATGAAAGATTTCTATTCATGTGCGTCAAGATAGCATCGGTTCTTTAGCAACGAAAAACGGAACTTGGTTCATGAGTCGGAACCAGTTATGAACTTTCTCATTTTAAAACGTTTCTAGACCTTTAATCAATAAAGTAATGATGCAGAACAGTAGAAAATTAATTAATCTATAGTTTTAAGCAGTATTTTGGCCATTTCAGCTATTATAGTTGGAGTAACAAGTGAATAAAGAAAGTGAAAAAAAGAACATTTTCACCATTTCTTAAATTGCTAAGGACAGGAGGTCCGTGCGCGAAAACCACTTATGCACGATCAAAGCCTACAATTTCATCTTTCAAATGATACAATTAAATTTAAAAAAAACTGATACGTTTTTGAGAAATTGTGAAATGAGCGAAGCTACCTCGGTGAAAGCCCCATACAAAATGACCGCCAAAATGTATGCCTTGTTTTCGAACCGTAATAGCTTATATCAGGACGAATGTGCGAAAACGCGGGACATAGCAAATTAAAGTTACAAGTTTGGGGAAGCTATTGCAATTAAATTTAGAGAAATAAACTGTACAGTTTTTTAGAAAATTAATTAATTGTAAATCAACCCCCACAAAGTTCACGAGCAAGAACTATCGAACTGGTAGCTCCAACGTGAACTGAACTACAGAGGAGGTGCCACCTTTCACAATTTCGTTGCTAACAAAAAATTTTAACCTGCGGATATGCACGGTATATGGGAGCATTGGCGTTAGTCGTACGAGCATTTTGCCGTTTGAATTATCAAAATAAACTGTCAGGTTACCGAGAAATTTGCATTTTTGTATTTTTACACTTTTCCAAAAACAAACATGCACAAAACAACGTGGCAGCATATGTACATAAAGAGAAATGATGCCACCTTTTTTGTGTCTAACAAAAAATCGTTGCTAACAAAAAATTTTAACCTGCGGATATGCACGGTATATGGGAGCATTGGCGTTAGTCGTACGAGCATTTTGCCGTTTGAATTATCAAAATAAACTGTCAGGTTACCGAGAAATTTGCATTTTTGTATTTTTACACTTTTCCAAAAACAAACATGCACAAAACAACGTGGCAGCATATGTACATAAAGAGAAATGATGCCACCTTTTTTGTGTCTAACAAAAAATCGTTGCTAACAAAAAATTTTAACCTGCGGATATGCACGGTATATGGGAGCATTGGCGTTAGTCGTACGAGCATTTTGCCGTTTGAATTATCAAAATAAACTGTCAGGTTACCGAGAAATTTGCATTTTTGTATTTTTACACTTTTCCAAAAACAAACATGCACAAAACAACGTGGCAGCATATGTACATAAAGAGAAATGATGCCACCTTTTTTGTGTCTAACAAAAAATCGTTGCTAACAAAAAATTTTAACCTGCGGATATGCACGGTATATGGGAGCATTGGCGTTAGTCGTACGAGCATTTTGCCGTTTGAATTATCAAAATAAACTGTCAGGTTACCGAGAAATTTGCATTTTTGTATTTTTACACTTTTCCAAAAACAAACATGCACAAAACAACGTGGCAGCATTGTGTATGTACATATGTAAATAAAGGTCGCCTGACTAATGCAAATAATATTGGTCTTTTTATTTTTATTTATTAAAATTATTTAACATGCATAATAGTCCATAAATTTATACAATATTTCGTTAAGCTCGCATTTACTAACTTAATTCATAATGCATTTGGAGTTTCGCCAATATAGTTAAATGTGGGCTGCCAACCTGAAATACATATGCGCAAAAATGCGTCGGAATAACTAGTTGGCAGCTTTTAAACATAACGGGAGTTTACAGTTTCTTAGAAAACCGCAACACAAACATACAGTTTGTCAAGTAATTGTTTGCAAAGCCTTAAAAATGTAATACTTCGACTTTAAATAAGAAAATAATAGCTTATTATATATATTTGGAAAGGTCATTTAATTTTCGTTCAAATGATGCAAAAATTTCCTTAACCCATTAAGTACCCATTAAAATATTCGAATTTTAAAAAAGGTCTACTTTTTCAACTTTTTTCCTCGATTTTTTCCAAAAAATGTTGGGATGCAAAAAAGTTCTGGAAACAATTCTAAGAGTAACTGCAAAAAAAAATTTTCAAAAATATTTTTGCTAGTATTTTTTAAAATTGTTTGAAAATCCTAAAAATGACCATTTTAACCCATTTTTCCTCATTTTCATGCAAAAATTGCCTTTTTTTCAGTTTTCAAAAAATTCTAAAAAATACTAGCAAAAATATTTTTGAAAATTTTTTTTTGCAGTTACTCTTAGAATTGTTTCCAGAATTTTTTTGCATCCCAACATTTTTTGGAAAAAATCGAGGAAAAAAGTTGAAAAAGTAGACCTTTTTTAAAATTCGAATATTTTAATGGGTACTTAATGGGTTAAGGAAATTTTTGCATCATTTGAACGAAAATTAAATGACCTTTCCAAATATATATAATAAGCTATTATTTTCTTATTTAAAGTCGAAGTATTACATTTTTAAGGCTTTGCAAACAATTACTTGACAAACTGTATGTTTGTGTTGCGGTTTTCTAAGAAACTGTAAACTCCCGTTATGTTTAAAAGCTGCCAACTAGTTATTCCGACGCATTTTTGCGCATATGTATTTCAGGTTGGCAGCCCACATTTAACTATATTGGCGAAACTCCAAATGCATTATGAAATTAAGTTAGTAAATGCGAGCTTAACGAAATATTGTATAAATTTATGGACTATTATGCATGTTAAATAATTTTAATAAATAAAAATAAAAAGACCAATATTATTTGCATTAGTCAGGCGACCTTTATTTACATATGTACATACACAATGCTGCCACGTTGTTTTGTGCATGTTTGTTTTTGGAAAAGTGTAAAAATACAAAAATGCAAATTTCTCGGTAACCTGACAGTTTATTTTGATAATTCAAACGGCAAAATGCTCGTACGACTAACGCCAATGCTCCCATATACCGTGCATATCCGCAGGTTAAAATTTTTTGTTAGCAACGATTTTTTGTTACACACAAAAAAGGTGGCATCATTTCTCTTTATGTACATATGCTGCCACGTTGTTTTGTGCATGTTTGTTTTTGGAAAAGTGTAAAAATACAAAAATGCAAATTTCTCGGTAACCTGACAGTTTATTTTGATAATTCAAACGGCAAAATGCTCGTACGACTAACGCCAATGCTCCCATATACCGTGCATATCCGCAGGTTAAAATTTTTTGTTAGCAACGATTTTTTGTTAGACACAAAAAAGGTGGCATCATTTCTCTTTATGTACATATGCTGCCACGTTGTTTTGTGCATGTTTGTTTTTGGAAAAGTGTAAAAATACAAAAATGCAAATTTCTCGGTAACCTGACAGTTTATTTTGATAATTCAAACGGCAAAATGCTCGTACGACTAACGCCAATGCTCCCATATACCGTGCATATCCGCAGGTTAAAATTTTTTGTTAGCAACGATTTTTTGTTAGACACAAAAAAGGTGGCATCATTTCTCTTTATGTACATATGCTGCCACGTTGTTTTGTGCATGTTTGTTTTTGGAAAAGTGTAAAAATACAAAAATGCAAATTTCTCGGTAACCTGACAGTTTATTTTGATAATTCAAACGGCAAAATGCTCGTACGACTAACGCCAATGCTCCCATATACCGTGCATATCCGCAGGTTAAAATTTTTTGTTAGCAACGATTTTTTGTTAGACACAAAAAAGGTGGCATCATTTCTCTTTATGTACATATGCTGCCACGTTGTTTTGTGCATGTTTGTTTTTGGAAAAGTGTAAAAATACAAAAATGCAAATTTCTCGGTAACCTGACAGTTTATTTTGATAATTCAAACGGCAAAATGCTCGTACGACTAACGCCAATGCTCCCATATACCGTGCATATCCGCAGGTTAAAATTTTTTGTTAGCAACGAAATTGTGAAAGGTGGCACCTCCTCTGTAGTTCAGTTCACGTTGGAGCTACCAGTTCGATAGTTCTTGCTCGTGAACTTTGTGGGGGTTGATTTACAATTAATTAATTTTCTAAAAAACTGTACAGTTTATTTCTCTAAATTTAATTGCAATAGCTTCCCCAAACTTGTAACTTTAATTTGCTATGTCCCGCGTTTTCGCACATTCGTCCTGATATAAGCTATTACGGTTCGAAAACAAGGCATACATTTTGGCGGTCATTTTGTATGGGGCTTTCACCGAGGTAGCTTCGCTCATTTCACAATTTCTCAAAAACGTATCAGTTTTTTTTAAATTTAATTGTATCATTTGAAAGATGAAATTGTAGGCTTTGATCGTGCATAAGTGGTTTTCGCGCACGGACCTCCTGTCCTTAGCAATTTAAGAAATGGTGAAAATGTTCTTTTTTTCACTTTCTTTATTCACTTGTTACTCCCACTATAATAGCTGAAATGGCCAAAATACTACTTAAAACTATAGATTAATTAATTTTCTACAATTCTGCATCATTACTTTATTGATTAAAGGTCTAGAAACGTTTTAAAATGAGAAAGTTCATAACTGGTTCCGACTCATGAACCAAGTTCCGTTTTTCGTTGCTAAAGAACCGATGCTATCTTGACGCACATAGAAATTACTGACCAACGCGAAATGACCGATTTAGTTCATGATTGACTGAATAAGTTCATTAGTTCATCTTAATGACCCGTTCATTTGAACTTTTTCAGAACTAAACGACACAACTCTACTGCAGCTGATAGTTGACCAGTTCTGTTGGAGGTTATTTCATAACATTCAAAAAGGAGCTTAAAATGTCTGCGGCTGATCAAGATCCTGTTGAATTGATGCTAAAGAAAACAGGCTGCATTGAGCTACACTACAAGGTACAGGAGTGCATAGCGGAGACCGGCGACTGGCGCTCGTGCCAGGACAAAGTGAAAGAATTCAAGGCGTGCATGCAAAAGTATGTGGACGAGCAGACCAAGAAATACGCAGATGTTAAGTAAGATCATACGAAAACTCATAAGCACCAGCATCGCTGCAACACCAACAAAGCTGGCGCTTATCGTGCGCGGCGACCTCAAGATGGGCAAGGGCAAGACGGCGGCCCAATGCGCCCATGCCGCCGTCATGTGTTATCAGAGCGCCGCGCAGGGCAGCGAGGCCCAAGCTGCTCTCCTGCAGCGCTGGTGCCGCATGGGGCAGCCAAAGATAGTGCTGCGCGTGGACAGCTACGAGCAGTTGACAGGATTGCAAGTGAAAGCGGAAGAGGCGAATGTGGTCGCTGCTTTGGTCAGAGACGCCGGACGGACGCAGCTTGAAGCCGGCACAGCAACGGTTCTGGGCTTGGGACCAGCGCCAGCAACTGATCTTGATAAACTGGTTGCTCATTTGAAACTTTTGTAAATAGAGAAAGCATTTTTAAAACTTGAAACTTGATTCTTTTATTTAAATACTTAAGCTGTCTTCTTGCCATCGGACATTGTGGATATGGTCAGAGAGACAGCCTGGCCAAACATTTCCACCAAGTCAGATGTGACACGCTCAGTGATTTGACGGAGCTTTCCATTGGATTCGCCGCAAATCAAGCGCTCGATGCGCGGCGTTGGACACTGCACCAGCACGGAGGTGTAGACGACATCTGCAAATGCCAAAAGTTATAATTGAAGACGCTATTCCCACGAGTTGTGGTCAACATACGCTTTTCCACATTGTAGTACTCCATCTTGCACTGCAGATTGTACGGTATTTCCTGCGGCAGGTAGTCCAGCAAGCGGGCTCGCACGCTCTCCACGATCAGCGTCTCGGGCGTGGCATCCGTGTAGACATCGCCAGCGTATTGCCAACGTCTTGGCTTGGCGGCGCCAATTAAATAGTCCTGCAGCTCCTGCAGTCCATTGCCCGTTAGCGCAGACACTAGGAAGACGTCGTTAAAGTGACTCCAGCTGGTTTCACGCTGACTCAATGGTGTGCCCGTTGCTTCTGTCAACTGTTGCTGATGCACTGCATCCCGTGCAGGTGGTTTCTTCCCTTGACGCCTGCCCTGCAGCGTATCGTTAGTCAAGGTCTTTATCAAGTCCAGCAGCACGCGTTTCGACTTCAAGGCATCTATTTTGTTCAGTATCAGAAAGCTAGGCAGTTTCGCATAGGCTTTCAAAGTGTCCAGAACAGTGGGATGCAGTTCCCTTCTCGTCCAGCTGTTGGAGGCGTCCTGCATGACGGCCACGATGTCCGAGTGCTGAATGGCATGACGACATGCGCTCTTAAAGTTCTGATCCAAATGGTGCTTACGTATCTCCCGCTGCGTCACCAGACCGGGTGTATCGTAAAAGACGAGCTGCGTCTGACCGATTGTCCAAATCGCTGTGTTCGATTTCCTCGTCGTGTGCACCTTGGCGGATGTGGGACATACCTGGAATGCACAGTTCTTCAAATATTGGTCTTAATTGAACAATCTTACTCACTCTGTGGTTGATTATATTGTTGATGAAGGTGCTCTTCCCCACATTTGGGGCTCCAATAACGGCAATGTGAAGCGATCGTTGTTGTTGCGTGTTGTTGTTGTTGTTATCGCTGTCGGACGTTCCTGTTGCAGGCGGCGGTGGCGTTGCCTCCACTTTATCTCCATTTGTCTGTGCTGTAGCTGACAAATTACGCACACTTATTGAATTTAAGAGATTTTTATTGCAATTAAGCAATTTTAAGGAACTTGTTAGACAATAATATCGCATTGCGGCAAAGTGTGACTGGCAAGTTATCGATTAGCATCAGTTGCATCAGCAATCGACTACCAAGGCGTGTACGCAGCGCAGTGTATTAAATCGATAAAGCAAGAATAAAAAATATTTTTAATTATTCTGCAGTTTTAATGCAACTTTACCCAAATTTACAAATTAAAAAAGTCTCAAATATAACTAAACTCATAATAAAAACACACCACACATAAATTTGGTTAATAAACTTTTGTTTTTAGTTTGTTAAACAGAACAAAATTAATATAAATATAATTGGATAGTGGAAATATACTTAAGTACCTAACAATTACAATTTTAATTTTTTATTACATAGCAGGTTTCAGAGGGTGTCACAGTCAGTGATTCAAAAGTTCAACATGAAACTTTTGTGAATTTTTAAATTTCAATTTCGATTACAGCTAAAATACCACAATTAAATACCAAATAAAGGGTGTCCAGTTTGGGAGAACGCAATGCAATGCGCATTATTGAAACAAAACCGTGTCCTGCTCCTGTACCGAGTAGAAATCCAGCGTTTTGGCGTTGTTCTCCAAATGCACCACCAAATCGGGATGCTTGGCGTCAATGTAACAGAGTCTCGGGGTGTCGCCAGTTAGGTGGAAACGCTTCATGACCAGTCCTTCCAATGTCTGCACGGTTATCATGCGCGGCAGCTTCTTCTCCCAAATCTCGCCAGTTTGCTGATTCAGAATGCGGATCTTAATGAGATTCGATTGTTTGTCCTGAGTGCGCGGTACGAAGTCAGCCGGTGATCCATACTCTGCAAATGGAGATTGTTTAACGCATGTTTTACAAATTAAATAACGTGAATCTTACTATTGACAATCAGCAAATACGTGCGATGTTTCTTGTAGAACTCTCGCAGCGCATCTGCGCCCAGTTTGGTTGCCTGCAGCCATTCCAGGGCATACTTCTTCCATATATCGTACTCTGCGCCACGTCGCTCCGCGGCTGTAACTTTCGCCTTGTTGACAAACTGCAGGCCGGCAATGCTGGCCACGGCCTTGGAGAACATCTCGTCAAAGTTCGATTTCAGATGCGGCGTTTTATTCACGCGTTTCAGCTGCGGCAACTTGTCCAGTTCATTGAAGGCTTCGGCCTGCATTAGAAAAGTCTCAATCATCTACTCTCAATTCAAGAATTAACTGATTATCCTTACCTCATTCCATATGGGATTGTGCAACAGATTGAGCTGCTCCAGTGATACAAACATGTTCAGCTTGGACTGCGGCTCGCACTCCGGCAGCTGCAGCTGCTCAATGCCATTCTCCATGAGATTGAGCAACCGCAGGGTGCGGATGTTTCCCAGCTTACACACTTGATCAAAGTCCATTAGATTCGTACAGTTCAAATCGAGCTCGCGCAGCTTCCTAAAGATCCGTTCACAGTCCACGACGGTCAGCTGACTTAGAGAGTTCTCCTGCAGGCCCAAAGAGTCAATGTCTGGCCAGAGCAATGCCGTCTGCATGACATCCTTCCAGTCAGTGTAGCCGCAGTTACTCAAATTAATGTGTTTCAGCTGTCGGAAGGCAGGCTCCAGCTTACCGATTTGTGCCTCTGTGGGCACCACCAACCGATTGAAACTGCAAGAATCGAGGATTACGTTAAGCTTGGCTTGCAAACGAACTACTTGAGATGGACTCACCTCAAATTTAAATTGCTGAGCATAGGCAATTGCTCCGTTATGCTCGCCACAATCTCCCAGTTCCAAATGAGCGTGTGGCTCACATTGAGCGTGGTCAGGCTCGTCAGATCCTTCAGGTAACCGGCTGCATTGACTGGCGTCTCATCCACGCTCACCTCCGAGAGCTGCTCGAATTTACTTTGCTTACGCGCGATTTTGTCCATGCCAACGACTTCGAACAAAGATGCCTGAAATGAGGCCTGCGCCTCGCGTAACAGCGAAGCATCCACATTGCTCGAATCATAGTTCAGATACCGCTCCCGTGCCTCATCCTCCAGCGTGGCACAGGGTCCCAGCTTGCCAGGCCGTATAAAGCTGCCCGCTGTGGGCAGCTGCGTTTGGAAATACCGCTTGCCATCGACAATGCCGTTGTGCTTGCCCCGCATCCCGTCGTCCCACTCGATGCCCAGCCAAGTGCCCGAGTGGCCGCACACCTGCAAGCGCCCGTGCAATCGATATATATCATACTTAATATTGGAAACACACTTTTCATCAGGCTTACCTCGCCCACGTATTTGACGGTACCATAATTATTCCCTATTTTGATGCGTGTACCCAGCGGATAAAACAGCTGCGCCTCATCAATAATTCCAACCATTGTTGTTTTTGTCGTCGTTGTTGTTGTTGTTGCCGTTCAACAGCGCCAACTACTTTTGTGTATATTTAACAAACGTATGCACGTCTTTGATTTCTGTATACTGGCTTGTGGTTCACACTGGTCACAGCGTACAATTATCTTTTTTACATACACATTGTTTAAATTTAGTTAGCAAGTAAATTCAGCTTCAATTTTGCAACGAAATGACGAATTGTCTTTATTTTTTTTTATTTGTGGGATTGTGCACGAAGACAGGGGTGTATAATAAACTAGGGCCGTAACAACACAAATTCACGTAAATGGCAACACTGAAGTATGGCCGATGACCCTTTTTTGTTGAACCAAGGCTGCCATACGTTTCGAACTGTCAGTAGCTTTAGCCGAATGAACGAACGGCGAGTCGGTGTCTTTCTTTGTGTTTAATTTAACAAAAATAACTCGTTTTATTCTTATAAATCGTATTAAAAGTGTTTTTCATGACATTATCTTGTTGACATACAGCATAGATAAAGGAAAAGAACTAGTAAATGAAAAGTATAGCTGCTGTGGAGTCGTGAATTCATGCCGGTGGTAAATTCGTTCAGAGACTGACACTTGGTTAATATAAACAGGTGTACGGCTGCATGCTACAAAACGGGAAATCCCCAAATTTTAAGTTGGCTAACACCGATAACCGATTGTGCATGAGTCTTGTAGACGCAATTCTGTCAGTTGCAAGTGCCACGTCAGCTTAAGCTGTCGCAAGAGGAAGAGGCAGAAAGGGGAAGGAAACAACAGTGTCACACTGGTCTGCCTTGTGCTGAGAATCTTGAGTACAACACACATGCACTTGGCATCGAATTGCAGTCGTGTTCGTGTGTGCGCCTTTCGTTGTGGGAGACTTAAGTTTTAGTTTGTAATAAACATTGGTAGTGTGCACTGCAGCAGGTTGCAATTGTGAAAATGTCGGAAAACCAGGAGGACGATAAGATGGAGGTGTGTATAACAAATAAGCTATTTTATATGTTTATTGTGTAGTTGTTAATTATGAAATACAAGTGAAAAAGTGTATATGTATAATTATTGCTCATGTTTAATTTCAACAGGCGCGCGGCTATCAACTGCGTCTGGTCGAATACATAGCCAAGAACAATGGCATTATTTACTTGCCTACTGGCTCGGGCAAGACTTACGTGGCCATCCTGGCACTGAAACGCTTCTCCAAGAACTTTGGCAAGTGAGTGACATTTGTAAATCAAGCATGTTTTTATTATACGCGTTGAGAAGGCATAATAAAAAGTTGTTCATTTAGAATATATTAACAAGCCAAGTAATTGTTTTGACATAAATTATAGTTCACATATTTAATTTAATTAAAATTCGAATTAAACTTTTGTTTTTGTAAAGAAAGAAAGCTCGATCAAAAAAAAGAAAACTACGTTGTCCTGTTTTCATTGTTAGTCTTATTTATTATAAATAAATAAAACGAAAAAATTGCCACTCATTTAAATATTCTTAGAAATTAAAAACTTGACATGCTGTTCTACAAGATGGCGCAAAAGAAGTCACCCTATTGGAAGATGCTCTCATTTTTGCAAATGGCCGCCAATGTCAAATCTGTTTTGACATTTGTGGACTAGACAGATACAGAATACAAGTGAATAAGCCATGGAGCGATACACTCCCCAAGAACGCGGAATAATTGTAAAAATGTAATAATAATAACCGCTTAATCTCTCGTTTTTGAGATTTGCACTGGCCGGCCAGATCCCCCGATTAAACCGTTCAAGACTTCTTTTTATGGGGTTTTTTGAAGTCGCGGGCTTATGTCATAAAGCCTCAAACTCTTGAAGCCCTTAAAGAGAATATTGGCCTGGAATGCGAGAACCTGTCGCTCGAAGTTCTGGCAAAAGTGATGGGAAATGCCGTAAAACGGGCGTATGGTCATCAAGTCTGGCAGCGAACACTTGGCCGATATCTTTTTCTCGTCTTAACCAATAAAATTCTAAGGGTTCAAATAAACATAATCAGAAAACAGCATCGAAGTTTTACATTTAGAAAAAAAATAAGAGCCAAACAACATCGGATGACTTCTTTTGCGCCACCTTGTATTAATCTGATCAGCCTCTACAGTCGATTTGGTTCAGTTATGTCATTCTGTCTGTCCCTAGAAGCAAAGTATTAAATACAAATATACAATTTATAATTTTATACCTTCTGAAAAAGAAGAGAAAAATTGGTATTACATAATCAATAAGAAGCCTTGAATTTGGACACGTACATACTATACCACAGAAAATGCCATCACAAGGGGTAATAAATAACAATTGAAATTTGATACCGTACAAAAATGATCGTCCACTTGGAGCTGACTTCAAATTTCAAGCAGTGATGTTGGCATATGTGCATATATAAAATCGTTGTATAAACACTGTGCATACATTTGTTCACACTACGCAGATCGATCGCGGATGGCGGCCAACGGGCTTTATTTGTCTGCAACACTGTGGAGCTGGCTCGACAGCAGGCGGTTTGTGTCAAGAACTTCACAAATTTCAAGGTCGGATTCTATGTGGGCGAGCAGGGCACTGATAACTGGAATCGCTCCAAATGGTCGGAAGAGATCGAAAACAATCAAGTGAGTAATTGTCATTATATAATTACAGTATCATTATTTTAAGTGTATTAAGTCTTCGGTCTGTCTGAGCTTGAGATTTGCATTTCCGTTTTATTTTTAGACGTTTTGTTGCTATCAAGTCAGCATAATGAGGAAATTCATTTTGCATTTATTTCTTATCTGGTTGATCTTATTCCTTCTTATCTTATTGTTTCTGTGTGTAGGTGCTGGTGGGAACAGCTCAAGTCATTCTGGATCTGTTTCTGCAGAAGCACATGGAACTGAGTACGGTGAGCATTGCAGTTCTGGACGAATGCCATCATGGAACCGGCCGACATCCGTACCACGAATTTATGCGTCTGTTCCAAATGGCGCCGCCCCAAACGCCGCTGCCCCGTGTTGTTGGCCTGACGGGAGTTCTGATCAAGGGCAACGAAATCAAGAATGTCGCCGTCAAGTTAAGGGAACTGGAAACCACATACCGTGGCCTCATCATCACCGTGTCGGACGAGAAGGAGATGGAGAATGTAATGCTGTAAGCATGAGAGTTCTCTCATCAATAATTTAGTAATTTGAACATATTCTATTCTGAATTCAGGCACTCGACAAAGCCAAGGGAGCGACTCATCACATATCCATCGCTGCAGCAAACATTCGTTGTAATCGAGAACTTGCGCACTGAGATCGCGCAGTACTTTAAATCGCTGGAGTACATTGACATTGGACAGCAGCCGGTGCGCATGTCCAAGGGCTTGACCGTTGTCCGGGACTCGAATAAGAAGGGCACGATCAAAACGATGCTCAATGACTTCCTCTTCCAAATTGACAACTATGGCATCTATGCGGGCTCCATTGCCATCGTGTCCGTGCTGGTCGAGTTCGAGATCAAGCGTCGCCAGGCCGAGACTCTCGTCCTCCGTAACTTGTATCGCACGGCCATCACGCTGTGCGACAGTATCCGGCATGCTCTCGTCTCCAAGTTGCGTGACATGCTCGACGACGACAAAATTGACGACGATCAAATCAATTCGGAGTCGGTTATCATGAACTTCTCCACGCCCAGGGTGCAAACATTTCTGACATACATTAAGACCACCTTTGAAAACAAGGATCCAAGAGACGTCTCCTGCCTGGTCTTCGTGGAGAGGCGATACACATGCAAGTGCCTCTACGGGGTGCTCCTCAACTTCATTGCAACCACGCCGGAGCTGCGCAATGTGCTGGTGCCACAGTTTATGGTTGGACGCAACGGCATCTTCCAGGACTTCGAGAGTCAGCTCGAAAAACGCTGGCAAAACTCGGTAAGTTGTTTTGATGAAGAAGACATCGATTCACTTCTAATTATTCTGATTTACAGGCAATTCAGCAATTCCGTGATGGCGAAGCCAATCTCATTGTGTGCTCCAGCGTGCTGGAGGAAGGCATTGATGTGCAGGCCTGCAACCACGTCATCATATTGGATCCCATCAAGACCTTCAACATGTATGTGCAGACCAAGGGGCGGGCCCGTTGCCGGGATGCGTCGTTTGTGCTGTTCTCATCGCAGTTGGAAGCACCCAAGATCACCGATCAAATCCGACAATATCGCCAGGCTCACGAAGAGATCAGAAAGTATCTAGAGACCCGGGTGCTTGAACGTGCCGAGCCGCAAATGAACGAGATAAACGAACACTTCCAGGATGAAATACAGCCATATGTCAATGCAAATGGAGCCGTACTTTTGGCCAGCAGTGCTCTGACCATACTGCATCGCTACTGCCAGCAGATGCCAACGGACGCCTTTGGCACTGTCCTGCCTTGGTTCAAGCTGCTCGAGCCGGAGGAGCGTAAGAAGCACACTTCAGCCTGGGCAAAGAAGTCCATGGTGTCCCTCACACTGCCGCTTAATTCGGCACTGCGCGATACAATCTACGTAAGCTCGTACTTTACTCATTATTTCTCACAACTCAATTCCCTGTTTAAAAAATGATATAGCTTTGAGTTTGATAAAGAGGAATCTATTTATCAGACCTTTAATGTTACTCCGAAGATCTCTTTAGCTAAGCAAATGGGTTTTATGGAACACACTAATGTCTCATGTCTAATGTCATATTCATTTTCAGAGCGATCCCATGGCCTGCTCCAAGTGGGCCAAGATTTCGGCTGGTTTCAAGGCCTGCATTAAGTTGCACGCCATGGGCGAGCTGAATGAACGCTTCCTGCCCACGACGGTTGTCGAGCGCGTCGCCGAGATTGCAAATGTGCATTTTGAGCACTGGAAGAAGTACGGCGATGATGGTGCGTACTCCAATTAAAAGTAAATCTTCTTCAAAACAGGCAAAAACTAAGCTATAATTTAAAGAACCAAAAAAAAGAAAAGCATAAATTGGGAAGTTATTATAAAAAAATTATTCAGACCACAAACATGAAAAATATTTAGACCACAAAAATTGTTATGGTATAAATTTAATAGTGAAACGTACTTTCAAAACTGAATCATTTTTCAAGCGGAGTGTCATTTTAATTAGGTTTTGGATTCTTAATTCATTCTGCATGCAAATTTTATTTTGATTATTTTTGGAAAAATCGTAGTGACTATATAATTTACTGTTGAAAAATATGTGATTATATAATGCTTACGATTACAAAAAGTTAGAAATAATAAAAAAAAATTACAATTATTCAAAAATAATCAGAAAAAAAATCAAAAATAATCAAGAATATTCTTTCTGATTATTTCGGATTATTTGTGATTTTTTCTGAATATTTTGGCTACTTTGATTGTGAAAATTTAAAATAATTTGATTTTTACTAAATAGTCAGAAATAATCAGAAAAAAATCAAACAATCCGAATACTCAAAAAGATTATTTTTGATTATTATTGATTTTTTCTGATTATTTTTGAATAATTGTAATAATTTAGATTATAATAATTTTTGATTTTCGGTAATCGTAATTTAATCATTAGTTCGACTTTTAAAGAAAAATAATCTAATTACTAATGATTATGATAGCTAATCATTATTTAACAGGTATGCTTGTAATTATGTTGGAATTATCTTATGTCATAATCACTTTAAACGTGATTCTAAAACGTTAAATATATGTGTAAGAAATCAGGCCAAAATGTACAAAAGTGTTGACTTTTAAAGTTACTAGATCAAGTAAAACTCAAGTTTCCAAGCTTTTTTTATTTCTAACACGAAATTTAAGTGCGGGAGCAGCCGCTAGCTCCCGGAGCCCATGCGTGCCCACCGCTGATGTAAAGAATTATCTTCCTCTGGCTGACCTTACATATGTTATCTCATTCCGCTTGCAGTGACCATCAAACGCAAGGACAGGGATTTGACCAACACTAAGCTGAAAACGTATCCCGCCAGATGCCCATCGGAGTTCTACGATGCGATGCCGCGAGTGGGCGAGACCTGCTACGCATACGGGATCAGCCTGGAGCCGGACTTTGAGCGTAACGACTACACGGGGCACATGTACGATGCGATGCACTCGCGTCGTCACAGCTATGGACTGCTCCTGAGGAAGCGTCTGCCGCGTCTGGCCGCGATGCCGCTGTTCAGTCACCAGGGCAAGCTGCATGCCCACGTGGCGGAGCAGCCGCTGGAGATAGTGATTGAGAGTCAGGAGCAACTGGAGAAGCTGCAGCGATTCCATGTCATGCTGTTCCGTGATTTACTTCGCATTTGGCAGCCGTTCTTTGTGCTCGACCGTCGCAGCATGGAGAACTCGTATCTGGTGGTGCCGCTGTCACCACCGCCCGGCAGCGGCTTGGACTGGCAGCTGGTGGAGCAGTTCCAGCGATTGCCCAAGTCGCGGGCGACGAGCCTGGCACAGCGGAAGGAAATGCCGCCGCCGCGACCGGAGGACTTTGAGGGCAAGATAGTGACGCAATGGTATGCCAACTACGACGAGAAGCGCATGCTGGTGACCAAGGTGCACACGGATCTCACGCCCCTGAGCCACATGGAGGAGAAGCAGCAGGACAAGAGCTACTACACGTTCACCATGTCCAAGTACGGCAACTACATCGGCGACGTCGTCCACAAGAATCAGTTTCTGCTCGAGGTCCGCGAGCTGACCGATCGCATGAACTTCTACATCCAGCAGAGCGTTAAGCAGTCGGCGCAGAGCAAGGCACGGGCCAGAGTGATGCTCATACCCGAGCTGTGCTTCAACTTCGGCTTCCCCGGCGACCTCTGGATCAAGCTGCTCTTCCTGCCGAGCATTTTGCGGCGCCTGCATTACATGCTCCATGCGGAGGCGCTGCGTGTGCGGTTCAACAAATATCTGGGACTGGATAAGCTGCCCGTGAATGGAGTCAACTACCAGCCCAAGCCGTTGGAGATCGATTGGTCGCTGCGCCGCAATGTCGATCATCAGGGGAACGCCATGTCGGCGGATGACTGTGAGGAGCCGCGCTCCATGCTGGAGCCGCTGCCCACCAAAGCCGTGGAGATAGCCATGGAGAAGTTGCAGATCACCGATCTGGAAGTGCCCTGGCAGCGGTATATGGAGCCGCTCGACATCGCGCGCAACATCATGTCCACGTACCCCGTGGAGCTGTCCTATTATTACAACTTCACCAGTGGCAATCTGTTGCAGCTGGACAAGCTGGAGCAGGACGACAAGGAGCTCTGGACACAGAATCAGTTTAGGATGCGTCCGGGCAACATCTACAGCACAGCACCAAGCAGCCCCAATCGCAGCTTGCCCGCTCTCCTGCCGGCCAACGCCTCAAATGGCACTCGCATTGATCGCATCCAGCCTGTCCAGCTGTCTGTGCTGCAACGCAGCAGCTCCGACGCCCACATCACTCCAGCTGAGCAGGGGGAGTTCCTCGCCGCCATCACGAACTCGGGCAGCGTCGATGTCTTTGACATGGAGCGCTTCGAACTCCTCGGCGACTGCTTCCTGAAGCTCAGCGCCACTCTCTACTTGGCCAACAAGTATCCCGACTGGAACGAGGGCATCTTGACACAGGTTACCATATTTGATACTTGCATATTTCGAACATTTTTTACTTATATAACCATAGTTTAATCTTCAAGTTATTTCTTCAAACAACTTTGGTTAAATTACACAATTTCAATTTTTTTCTAAAATTTTAAAATGAGTAATGTCTTTTTGATCATTCTTTGATTTGGCATTTACGTTTTGTTTATTTACAAAATTTCAATTTTTTTTCCAATATTTTCTCATTTTTTTATAATTACCCATTAAATTTTTTTGAAAATTTTAAACATTCATTACTTTGTCAAATCTTAATGAGGAATGTCTTTTTGTTCGTTGTTTTTTTTCCAAATTGATTCCGCATCAATAATTTATCGGCTAGATATTTTACATTTTATCGAAAATATAAGATTTTTACACATTTTAGAAAACTTTGAACTTAAAAATGTCTTTTTGATAATTTTTAGAACTTTTATTTGTTTCTGAATTTTAATGCATTTATAAAATGTAAATTTTATCCAATTTTTGCTATTTTTTTAATGCTAAATTCAACATTTAAATTGTTTCTATCGAGTGTTTTGCATTTTTTGAAGACTCATTGCAGAATTGCAGAATAGCAACAATACAGTTGAGCTTCCATAGCTCGAGCTTCTGTAACTCGAGCTAAATGAGTGGCAGTAAAATTAATAAACTTAAGAAAATATACCATAACCCGAACCTTTTCTTTGGATAATGGTGATTCGAGTTAGGGAAGTTCGACTGTCCATACATACAGTGGCGGAAGAATTAATAGGGACACTCTTTCTTTTACTATTACAGCTATTGTAAGTCAAGTCTTCAAATTTTCAAAATATAATACAAAATACTAGCAAAAATATTTTTGAAAATTTTCTTTTGCAGTTACTCTTTGAATTATTACAAAAAAATTTTTGCATCCCAACATTTTTTGGAAAAAATCGAGGAAAAAATTTGAAAAAGTATGCTTTTTTTAAAATTCAAATATTTCAATGGTAACTTAATAAGTTAATAAAATTTTTGCAACAATAAATCGGAATTTAAACGACCTTTTCAAATAAATTTTTTAAATTTGAAGACTTGACTTACAATAGCTGTTATAGTGAAAGAAAGAGTGTCCCTATTAATTCTGCCGCCACCGTATATGTAATTAATGCACCCTCTAATTTTCCAAATCCAATTTCAAATACAAAACAGGTGAAGTCAACAATGGTGTCGAACCGCAACTTGCTGTACTGCCTGAGCGACTCGGACATTCCGTCGCGGATCTGCAGCACGATGTTCACGCCGAAGTACACGTGGCTGCCGCCCAGCGTCAGTCTGCCCCACAACGTGCTCGCCATCTGGAAGGAGAAGCTGGAGCCGGCGGGTCTGGTGGGTCCTCACAATCTCCGTAACATCGCGATTGCCGAGGAGGAGGTGTTCGGCAATGGGGAGTGCGGAAGTGCATCCTACCGGAGCTTTGTGGAGACGTGTCAGTCCAATCAGCACTCGCATCACGCTGGCTTGGACTTCAGCAGCGAGGTCAACTTTTGTGTGGGTCAGGTGAAGATGGCCGACAAGCTGATAGCCGATACTTTGGAGGCGCTCCTGGGCGTCCTTGTTAAGAATTACGGACTCCACCATGGATTCCGGATGCTGGAGTACTTTGGCATATTCAAGCAGGACATTGGCAAGCCCTTGCCACAGCTGTTGGATCTCGAGCTGGGCAGCAAGCGGATGCGAGCGAATATATCGCAGCATGAAGTGGACGGATTCCTGATTAACCATGCCCACTTGGAGCGGAATCTCGGCTATACGTTCCGGGATAGGGCCTATCTGCTGCAGGCCCTCACACATCCATCGAATCCGACGAACCGCTTGACGGGCTGCTACCAGGAGCTGGAATTCATCGGTGACGCCATCCTCGACTTTCTCATCTCGGCGTACATATTCGAGCACAAGACACGGATGACGCCTGGTCAGTTGACGGACCTGCGATCGGCACTGGTCAACAACACGACGCTTGCCTGTATCTGCGTTCGTCATCGCTTCCACTTCTTCATACTGGCCGAGAACGCGAAGCTATCGGAGTCCATCCAGAGCTTCGTGCAGTTCCAGGAGTCGCAGAATCATCGCGTCACCAACCAGGTGCGCATCCTGATGGAGGAGCGTGATGTGCAGCCGGAACCTCTGGACTCCGATGATGAATTGGAGTTTGCCCAAATGGCTGAAGCGGCCAAGGCAAGCAAAGCCATCAAGTCCGCTGAGGAGACCCAAATTGGCGAGTACAATTTATCCCATAACGTGGACGTGCCCAAGGCACTGGGCGATGTCCTGGAAGCGCTGATAGCCGCCGTCTATCTGGACTGTCGCAATCTGCAGACCACTTGGCAAGTCATCTACAGGCTCTTCGAGCCCGAACTGATTGAGTTCTCGCGCAATGTGCCCATAAATCCCATCCGTCAATTGAACGAGCACAAGCTGGCCAAGGCGACCTACGGGCCGCCCGTGACGGACCGGGATCAGGTCATGGTCTCCTGCCAGTTCATCTGCATGGACAAGACCATCAAGGTCTACGGCTTTGGCAACAACCAGAAGCAGGCCCAGCTCTCAGCTGCCAAGCATGCTCTCCAGAAGTTGGCCAAGTGTGAGGCATAAATTAATTGGGCCCCTTTTTTTTATTATTACTATTTTTTATATATCATTTTTTATATACATTCATATGTTGTAAAATGTACATTTGTTGTGTGCGCAATTCTCAACAAATGTACATTTTTAATTAATCAAAACAAATTTTAAAAAACTAACAAATACAGTCGAACTTCCCTAACTCGAATCACCATTATCCAAGAAAAAAGTTCGAGTTAGGGAGACTTCGAGTTAGGGAATTTTTTTTTTAGTGTTTTAAAAGAAACTACAAATGCATTCAATCATAAGAACAATTCGAATTTCAATTTTTTCTGTTATTTTCAACAAAAAGGGATTTCAGTTTGTTCAAGACCTGTTAATATTCTCAAAAATTGGTTTTCTTCGTTCTTTTGCCGTATCCAGAATAAGTTCAGAAGTACGGGCCAATATTTTTGTTCGAGTTAGGGAGAAATTCGAGTTAGGGAAGTTCGAGTTAGGGAGTCAGAATTGTATGAAATTTGCTCAGTAAACGCTATTGCCACTCGATTTTGTTCGAGTTAGAGAAAATTCGAGTTAGGGAAGTTCGAGTTAGAGAAGTTCGACTGTATTTCAACTTTGCCAAGCAACAAGTTTTGTAAACTATTAATTTAAGTTATTTAAATTAATTCAGCTTAATATATGTAAATGATTTTTGTATGAGTTTGATTGTTTGCGGCATAGTTAATGAGGTAATGAAGTACCTTATTTATTATGCCTAAATAATCAAAGTTAAACAAAATATTTTACTTATTACATTCAACGCATTTTGGTTTTTTTGATTTTTGAATTTAGACTGAGAAATTCGAAATTTTATTAAATTAGTTGAACAATGTAATACATTCAAGAATTTAAATTTATAGTCTGTTGTACTTGTTGCATGGTTTTGCTAAGCATAATCTACCATTTTATTACAATAAAAACTTTTGATACCAAGTTGACAATTACATTTGCCTGTGTATATTCCCATTTAACCACCACTGTAGCCTTTGGTTTGACAGCCAGTGTATGCTAGCAATGCATGGACGCCACTGTAGCCGAATTGATTTGAATGCCATTACCAAACCATAGACGCTACTGTAAGTGCTTTGCACTTGGCTGCCTCTTTTGACAGCCAGTGTAGAATATGGAGTATAAATAAATACATTTTGATTGCGTTTTTTATTTACCGCGTGCATATAATTGTTTAAATTTCTTTACACTTTGCTTTGTCAACGAGGTTGACGCTGCTTATTTACAAAATGCCGGGCGCATTGATTTCTCATCTTGTTGTGATTCATTCGGTACGACAGAATAATAAATCCAGATACTAGTCGGTGTTCGTTGTTAATTGGCCCGCAACTGGTTTACAATAATTAAAGTGCTTACAATTTACATAAGTAGCATTGAGAAAGTTGTATAAATTAATTCAGCAATTGAATTTAAGTAGTCATTGAGTTAAAATCCAGTAGAAATCAAACAAACGTACTTGGAATGATAAACAAATTGCACTGCTGATACATAAAACCAATTAAACTCTAATAAAGACGAACTCTTCGTTACATTTTTGAAAGGGCGAGGGGACACTCACAATCAAGTACATATAAACTAAGGCTAATGCGGTATCGTATCAAGTAGTTACAGATTAAATGAGATTAATTAGCGTCGCCTAAACTAATACACAGTTAATGTTCTCGCGTGCTTCAATCCAGCTCTAAACACGACAAGTGCAATCGGGTTTGTTGATGCTGCGCTGTCGTGTCTGCAAATTACGGAGCGCTGCTCCGCCGTACTGAATGCCACTGCCAATGCGCTCCGGATCCAGCTCGCCGGTCTCTATCTTGGCGAGTATGGTCTTTGAGCACTTGAGAAAGGCTTCCTCAACGTTCTCGCCCGTCTTGGCGCTCGTCTCCAGGAAGATGAGCTCTGCAAACCGTTAAGCAGTTGAGAAAGACACTAAATCTAAGTATTAACTCATAGACTCACCATTTTCCTGGGCAAAGGTGCTCGCTTCGAGAAATGTTACATCACGCGCCTCCTCCAAGTCCTTCTTGTTGCCCACGAGCAGTATTACAATATTCGGACTGGCCAGAGTGCGTGCATCATTTAGCCAATTTGTCAATGCATTAAACGAATCCCGCGACGTTGTGTCATAGACGAGAAGTGCGCCGGCAGCACCACGATAATACGAACGCGTCACTGAGCGGAATCTCTCCTGGCCAGCGGTGTCCCAAATCTGCAGCTTCACCGATTTACCGCCCACGTTCACAATTCTCGAACCAAACTCAACGCCAATTGTGTGCGAGCTGTCGTCCTTGACTGTCGTATAAATAAAACAAATAAGTTATTAATGGGGTTCATCTTTGTGTATACCCTATAATGCAATCAGTCATGGGTATTTATGTCTGTAGCTAAGTTTGTCAACTTTGCTTACACTTGCTTTCGATGAAATGATGCAAGAGACAACTCTTGCCGCTGCCAGCACTGCCAATTATGAGAAACTTGAACAGGTAATCTGTAAAGGTGAGCAAACATATGAATTCAATTACTAATTAATGCCATTTAGAGGCGGAAGTGTGGCAAACAAACCGTATGTTTCAGACATGTTCTATTTTGTTTTTGCGTCTTTGCTGTTCCCTTTGTTGCTTCTGTTTTTGACGTCACTCTGCCAGGTCCGATTGGATTGTTGCCGTTTCACGGGACAGAAGGTTATCTGGTCGCCTTCGCAGATGTGCTCTATAAGGTCAGAAATCAAATTTGATTTCTATAAAACTTATTGTTGTATTGTTTTTAACTGGAAAGTGTTGTTGGCTCACATGCAGCGAAGACACACACACACACCCGTATGCGGGAACTAGAGCTGGGATAAAATCGATTCAAGAATCGATACTATCGATTCTTTTTTTCGTTCAAACATCGATTCTGTTTTGGTAGAATCGATGTATCGTGAAGCTAAATTCCATCAGCTAAATTCCATCACTGTGAATAAGGAGAGGAACAAAACGTGCGAATAAGGGTAATTTAATAAAAAATTGTGCTTTTAACTGATTAAATAGATCTATATAATTGTTTTTATATTTCCTTAGGATCGTTGTGTGTTGGTGGATCAAGGAATCGGAAGCAAAATGGACAAATTTTTGGGAGTCTCAGGTAAATATTCGAAAATTTCGATTTAATCGATTTAATCGACTTTTTCTTCTAAAAGATCGAAAAAAATCGATGCACTGAGAATCGATTTTTTCCCAGCTCTAGCGGGAACCATGAATCACGAACAAAGAACGAGTGCAGTTGAGCGGAACTTGTTAGCTGTGAGCTTAGTTCTTTGGTTAATTTTAAGCTCTAACTAAATATTTTGTTTAATCAATTAAAAAGGCACGTCACCTTGTTAAATTATGGCGTCTTTAATACAAATCATACTGAACAAATATTATATTATCTTATCTATATTGACATTATGATTCCTTTTTCTGTTCCACATAGTTTTGATAACAGTTAATGGGATCCTTTGCCGTGAACACCGAATATGCACGTTTGCTGTTTTCAAAGTTCTGCACACATGAAAATAAAAATAAACAGTAATATAATGTAGTTAGATCGAGAAACAGCTGACGCGATTTGTCCCCTTACCTTCATATCGCCGGTTATCAATGTCCACAAAAAGACAAAAACAGCTGGCAGCACACTGCTTAGGAGGATCAATTCAAATCCGTTTTGCTCTCCAAAAATGGCCACCTTCATATTGTTTGTTTTACTTTAAACAATTTAAATGCAGTATCAAATTTAGGCAAAATGCAAACGATGACGAATTGTTGTCATTTCACGTACGCCACTTGCTAGGGTTGCCAAATGCAGTTAATACCTCGCCACTTTTTCTTACATGTGCTACCCTGTTTTCTTTGGTATTTCTAGTGTAAAATTGTACGGTAGTGTTGGGTAAACATTGCTCACTTAGGTGAACATGTTCACTTGTTCTTTTTTTTAGGTGAGTCAACTCACTCAGATCGCTCACTTGTTCAGTTGCTCACGGCTCTGACCCTCACTCAACAAATCAAAAACTTCATACGTTATACAATTCATACATTTCAAATTACATGTACATAAAAATAAAGTAACAAAATTAAAAATAAAATAATGATAATATATTCCCTTCATAACAAACAACCAAATTAAAAAGTGAATTAATGAAAGTATTTATTTCCCTTCACTTCTTTATACTTTTCTAAAAAATGAGAAACCGAATGCAAAGTGCCCTGACAAAATTCAGAGCGCAAAGGAAATGAAGAATAAGAACATTTGGGCGATAGTGAGCAAAGCAGAACAACTGAACAAGACTGAGCAAGTGAGCAAAAAAGAGCAATTTCGAAAGAACATGTTCACTTGCTCACTTCAGGGAGCAACTCTTTTTTGTTCACTCACTCATGAGCAACCCAACACTATTGTACGCCCACACAGCTGATAGCCACTGAATATTTATTTTGCGGAAAACTAAAAAAACTAACGAAATGGGTTTTCGCATACCTTTTGGCAAGAAGCACGCTGAGATCGCGACATCCTTGTAAGTAAAATCACGCTGGCTCCTGTTTGTAATAAAGCCCAGACAAGCTACTCGCTGAAATATGTGGGAGCACTCAATCTGCATTGCATAACCAAAAGTTGCCAAATATCACGACTTTAACTTGATTTATTTGCCCTGTTTAGTGTTCGCTCCGGCGCAGGATTCGGTGGCGCTGCTGGTCTGGCCCTGCTCTACTACACGGATTGGAAGCTGGTGCTGCAGTACATGCCCATCTATGGATCCAAATTCGATAAGACCGAATGAGCGACTCTTGCTACTTTTGAACTAGTTGAATACGTTTTAATTGATCGTGAATAAAATAGGTTCAATTACAAATTTGATTTTTGTGTATGTTTTTTATTAATATTCGTATATGTTGTTTAAGTACTACGCATAACAATTGTTAGTTTCTTATTTCTAATTAGAGTACAAAAGGAGATTGGAAAAAATACAGGTTTGCTCGTTGGTTCGTATTTCCATAGTTCGATTTTCACTATCTAATTAAACGTGAATCTTCTTTAAGTACATATTATTTGGGCTTAATCTATTTTGATTAAAAATCGTATAAAAACTACATATTCGAGATTTTGTATTCGCGTTTTGTATAAAAGTACAAACAGTTCTTTTTCGAAAAGATTTCAAAGAGATTGGAAAACATTTGTGGAAGCACAAATCGATCGACCGGCGATTGAAAAAGGAATTTGGACAAATGTATGAATGTACGGGTGTGTGTGTGTAATTTGGAATTTCCACCACAAATGCAAGGAATTAAGGAATGTACTGAGCATATCTAAATATCCGGTTCCACAAAGGAGGCTGGAAATAAACCAGTTTTATGGGTGCGCGCATGTGTGCCCTTGTACCATCCATTCTTCTGCTTGCGCTGCACATAGATGATGTCACCCAGACGCAGCTCCAGCTCAATCTCGCTGTTCGGTGGATAGGGAACAATGCAGCGAAAGCGACTGAAAGACAAATGAATCACAGATTCAGTTAACAATCATTGGAAATAAACAGAATAAACATACCTCTCCCGGGTGCAGTACACGGATTTTGTGGTCGCACTCGCCTTTATGGCTGCCTCGGTAATAATGTTGCTGCTGCTGTTGTTGCTGCTGCCATTGCCATTGAGCACATGGCCCGCGTCCAGGCTCTGCGTCTTGCGGTGATTGGGTGCAATGATCATGTTGGCATGCAGCTGCGTTTGCGCATGCGTATGGCTTGATGGCGGCGGAGGAGAAGCCGCATTGTTGTACATGCTGCGAAAGGTAGCCGCATCCAGTGATTGCCTGGCACTGCAAGGGAAGTGGAGATTAGAGTGGTGTAACAATAGGCAACTCATGTTCAGCTAACCAAACTAAATGCGGTCGCTCCTTGTTGCTCTTGACGCGCTGCGATCCGTATGAGATGCTGCTGCTGCTGCTGCTATTGCCCTGAAACAGTTGAGCTGCATTGGATGGCGATGGCGCTGGAGCTAGAGCTGCTGATGTTTCCTTGGATGGCAGACTCTGCTGCAACTGACTGGGACAGGAGCCGGATCTGCTTAGCGGATTGACAATTAGAATATAACTTGAAATGGACTCTTTAAAGAATTCCCACCTAACATGAACTGGATGCAATGGCGCTGCTTTGACACTGGCTTCATTGGCTACGCTGCTTGTGCTTATTTGTGCTTCTTTGGGCGCCGCTTGTGGCGGATGCTGCTGTTGTTGTTGCTGCTGCTGGAGTGGCGCACCTGGTGACTTGGAGCGCGTTTTCATGTGCGTCAATCGTCGCATAAGTCCAACAGCGCCAGAGCTGCTGCCAGAGGCATCTGGTTTAGTTTCTGCACTGCTGCTGCTGGACTTGCGACTGAACAGCGCCTCCACGGGCTTCGTCCAGACCGAGCAACTGGTGGTTGTCTGTGGTTGCTGTTGTTGTTGTTGTCGTGGTGGCAAATCTGGTGGCTGAGTGGGCAACGTGTTGCTCAGACGCACATCGAGCGATTGCGCTGGCGTCGAGCTGGTCATGTCCGTGCAAGGTGGCACATATTTCCATTGGTGCATCAGCTGCTGTTGGTCCCGAGTGCGCAACGGCGTCAGATAGTTGCCCGGAAACACGCCGGTTATGTCCAGCCAGTTCTTGCCCTTGAACCAACCATCCACACACCGCTCGGTGACAATGTACACGCAGCCCTTCTTCAGCTCCAGCTCATCGGAGTGACTGGGCTTGTAGGGAAACAGTGCGAGGTAGCCCCAAGGCAGCGTAGGCGGCAGTTGCTGCTGATGCTTCAGCACACGGGATGTCTGTGAGGATTGCGTTATCGCTGCCGTCGCTGCATTTGCCTGTGAGCTGAGCTCCAAGCGACTGAGCTCGTGCGGCAGACTGAGAATCTCCGCGGAATGGCGATTTGTTTGCAGCAAACTCAGCGGCGCTGACTGGAGCAGAGCATTCAGCGAGTGGCGCTTCTCCTTGGCGCCCTTGTCGCGATAGCGCACAGAGCCACAGCCGCCTCCAGCAGCCGCCGAGGCAGCGGCAACCGCAGCAGCTGCAGCTGCCACATGTTGTGGCGTATTGGGCAACGACTGATGATTCGGACTGCAGTTGTTGGAGCTGCATGTGGAGCTCGAGTTGCTGCTGCTGCTGTTGTTGTTGGATGAATTGCTGTTGGAGGAGGCGGTGCTGGAATCGTTCGTGATGTGGGTGGGATCGATCAGTGGCACCGGCGGCAGTGCGCGTTGTTGTTGCTGCTGCTGCTGTTGTACAAATTGGGCAGTTGACTGTGGCGGGGGATTACTAACGCCACTTTCCAGCAGCTTCTTCGCAGCTGCATTTAGTTCGACAAATGCAATGGGAAATATGCCAATGGTCTGCCCGATCCGGCCCTCGGCCCAATTGTGATCGACGCGACGCAGCACATGGATCACAGTGCTCTTCTTAAACTCCAGGCAGCCCTCCTCGTCGCTGGGTCCCATCTTGAAGTCGTACATGGCAATGCACTGGGGCATGGGCAGAGCAACCGCTACCTTGACATAGTTGATGGGAAACGTGCCCTCCTGTCCATTGGCCTGGCCAACAAACCAGTTGTTGTCGATGCGCTGCTTCAGCAATATTAAGTCGCCTTTCTTAAACTTTAAATCGCTCGCTTCGCTGCTGGCAAAATCAAACAAAGCATAGGCGTGTGGCAACAGAAATCGACGCTGCTTTTGGCGTGTGGTTGGCTGTTGCTGTTGTTCTTGTTGCTGCTGGGGTGCTTGTTGCTGCTGGGTTACTTGTTGTTGCTGCTTCTGTGTGGGAGCAACAACTTCCTGCTGCAGTGTCAACTCTTCGCACTTATTGTCACTTTTGCCAGCGTTTTGCTTCATGCCTGTTGATTGAGAAGTGAGAGGAGTTTAGTATTAGCCAACATTGTTTGCTGCCCACAATTTGTTCACACATTCAATCATGGGTTGATTCGCCCACACACACAATCACACAATCACACATACACACACACACAAATACACTCACCTTCTAAAATTCTCATTAGCAAAACATTTGGCGGCAGTTCGTCAATGCGGCAATTTACCAATACTCGACATTCTGGACAGCGCAGCTTGTGCTGACTGGCCACGATATCCTGCATATGCACATACAAATTCATATTAAATACACACAATTACAAGTAATAAATTACAACAACTTACCAGCAAACACTTGCGACAGAACGTGTGTTGACATGGCAGCACTTTTGAGGTAGTGTCCAAGCGTTCTAAACACACTGAACACTCCAACAGGTCATTCAGAGTATGCTCATCCATTATTTTGTTGTTTTTATAGTTGAATTCAGTTTAATTTTTGCCTCTCTCCGACTCTTTCACTCGCAAGAAAAATCTCAAGGATGGTCACAATTTGAATTTCGTGCAAAGCAACATTCCAAAAAGCACACGCACACACACATCCGCATACAAAGCTTAGCAGTTAGCAAGCTTGTGAAATACATACATACGTATGTATAACTGAATTATCGGTTATTTGCAACTAAGAACTACACTGCACTATCATATTTTAAAATTTACATGTTCTTTGTTTTGTTTTTAACTAAACAAAAAGCGCAGTTACTTTAAATTTAACTTTATTAAATGCAGTCAGCGTGCAGCTCGTGGCCATCACCGAAATGAACAACTACAAATATGCATACACATGCACACGGACTCAAACCAGCTTGCTTCTGAGCTACATGACTAGACATTTAAATATGAACACTAGCTTTAATTAACTCTGCATAACTTGGTTATTTATTGTTACTATTAACAATATGAGCATATTTTATATATAACAGCTTAACATAAAATTAATATTATATCTAACTGATAATTTATAAACATATTCTGGTGCAAGTATATATAGATAGAAGTGTGCCTATATTTATGCGTGGCGGCGTATAAAAGTGAGTGGCCAGATCGATATAGCTATGTTAAATTCGAATAGTCTGGCAACAATTGTATATTATCGAAATATTCAATAAAATATCGATAGCATCAGGCTTATCGATATATTTACATTCTGACAACAAACCTATCGCCCGACATAACCTCTCTTTTGCGGAACGTGTTTGTTTTGATTCGTGCGTGCTGTGAGAACAGCATTTAAATATTAATAAAACGCACGCGAGCTAAACAAAACAAATATGCCGAAAGTACGCAGCACCCCGGGCAAGCCCCGGACGCAGGGATTCAATCATTCCAACCACTCCATGAATCCGGAGCGACCAAAGAGTGGGCTCAAGGGCGTTGCGCATCCGCGCACCAAGGGCACCATCAAGCGCCTGCAGATGTACCGCAACTTCAAGGCCAAGCGCGATCGCACGGGTAAAATCATAACGCCTGCACCATTCCAGGTAAGCTAGCAATACTTTACTTAAATGTGTTTTTATGGTGATCACTTGTTGCGTGCTCGATTCTAGGGTCGTCTGCCGGCTGGAACGATGGCCAGAGTGGAGCCCACGCCCAAATGGTTCAGCAACTCGCGTGTCATTTCGCAGAACGCCCTGCAAAAGTTTCAGGACGAGATTGGCAAGGCCGTAAAGGATCCCTACCAGGTCATAATGAAGCCCTCACAGTTGCCAGTCACTTTGCTGAACGAGGCGTCGAAATATCAACGCGTTCATCTGCTGGACACGGAGAGCTTCGACAGTGTGTTTGGACCGAAGAAGCAGCGTAAGCGTGTTAGCCTCAAAGTGCGAGATCTGGAAGACTTGAGCCGGGCAGCCGACGAGCAGGCCGAGCAATATGATTCCACCAAGGATGTGGATCTTGTGCGCGAGGACACTGGCGAAAAGAAGGCCGTACGGGATTGGGTATTTGGTGCGGGCCAAAGCAAACGTATTTGGAATGAATTGCATAAAGTTGTGGATGCATCCGACGTGCTGCTGCAGGTGCTCGATGCACGAGATCCGATGGGCACACGCTCCAAATACATCGAGGAGTTTCTGCGTAAGGAGAAGCCGCACAAGCATCTGTTCTTCATTCTAAACAAGGTGGACTTGGTGCCCGTGTGGGTGACACAGCGTTGGGTGGCAATCCTGAGTGCAGAGTATCCCACAATTGCCTTCCATGCCTCCCTCCAGCATCCCTTCGGCAAGGGTGAGTAGCCAGGTCCATGTAATTCTAGCACAATCTTAAAGTGTTCCCATTTACTTGACAGGTGCACTTATCAACCTCTTCCGTCAGTTGGGCAAACTGCACATGGACAAGAAACAGATTAGCGTTGGCTTCATTGGCTATCCGAATGTGGGCAAATCCTCGGTCATCAATGCCCTGCGCTCCAAGAAGGTCTGCAATGTGGCACCGATTGCTGGCGAGACCAAGGTCTGGCAGTACATAACGCTGATGAAACGCATCTTCCTCATCGATTGTCCTGGCGTGGTCTATCCCTCGGCTGAAACGGACACGGAGAAGGTGCTCAAGGGCGTTGTGCGCGTTGAGCTGGTCACCAATCCAGAGGACTATGTAGACACAGTGCTGCAGCGTGTGCGCAAGGAGTACATTGCAAAGAACTACAAAATCGAGAACTGGACGTCATCCTTACACTTCCTGGAGCAGTTGGCCAAGAAGTCCGGCAAACTGTGGAAAGGCGGCGAGCCAGACATTGGGGTTACAGCGCGTATGGTGCTCAACGATTGGCAGCGTGGCAAGCTGCCTTTCTATGTGCCGCCCGAAGGCTTTGCCATACCCAAATCCCAAGAGGGCAAGCAAACAGAGGAGGCAGTACCTGAGGTTGAAGCAGCCGCTGATGAGGATGCCGATGCTGATGGCAAATCGGAGGCGCCCACATTTGTCAGCGAGTCGGTGAAGAAGGCGCGCGAGTTTAAGCAAATCCAAGACTTTCGTAAGATTCGCGTTGGCCTGGAGTATGAGCAGCAGGATGAGCGCGATCTGGATCACATTGACCTGGAGCTGCTGGAGCAACAGAAAGCAGAGCGGGCAGCGCGCAAGAAGGCACGTCTCGTCAATCCCGAGGATGGTGAAGATTCGAGTGATGGTGCTAGCGACTTCTACTCCGAGGACGAGTACAATGAGGATCTACAGCGTGTGGTCCACAAGAAAGCCAAGGAAAAGAAAACACAACACTTGGCAATCACTTCGTCGGGGAAATTCCGTGTGGCCAAGATTCAGCCAGGCGATTCGGACGATATGGAGGACAGTGATGAGGATGGTCCCAGTAGCGCCAAGGCACCACGCCTCAATGCAAAACAGAAGCGCGCCCTGGAACGCAGCCAGAAGCGCAAGAAGATTGGCAGCAATTTCTATGAGGCGACCAATGTGAAGAATCGCAACCGCAACAAGAAGAGGGACACATAATCTCTATTGTTAATCTCTAGGTTAATATATTTCGTTGCAGAAATCGCTACACATTACTAAATTAAGACTCCAAAATACAACTGTTTGCCCCTAAAATGAAATCGAATCCGTTTATTTACTCGGCGCACTGCTTCTTCTTGGTGATCTTGCGTCCACACAAATCCACCAGACTGCACTTGTCGTGGTCGTGCTCGTCGGTATCTGAGCTGGCCTCCGAGTCGCTCGATTCGGTGTAGGAACCAATGCCGGGCAAGATGGCAATGCACTTAAGTCCACCCGTATCATGTCTTGTCGTGTTTATGCCAACAGTGGGAGCTGATTTAACTGCGGGCGCATCCTGATCTTGTTTGACCATTTTACTGGTCGTGGGTAGCTCTCCATTCTTGCGCTTGATGCCCTGACCCAGCAGGGACTTTTGTGTATTACGCGCCGTCGATGGGGCTCCTATGGACTTGGCTGTGGTCTTGATCTCCGCCTGCAGTTTCTAAGGGATTAGATAATAATGAGAGTTGCTGGAACTGTTAGCAACTGGCACAGCTGTGTCATACCTTGTCTACGCTCTCTTGCAGTTTCTCAACGCGATTGCGAAAGTCCTTGAGCTCCAGCTCCTCGTCCCGCATCTGTTGGCGTTCCGCATTCATTTTGTGCGCATCGACCAGCTCCAGAAACTGCACCTCGTCATCGTCGAGGCCGCGTATCAGATTCTCTGTGCATTCACTGGTTAAATACTTTTCGAGTTTAATGTATATTCACTCACTTAGTTTGTGTGCTTCCTCAAATTCCATATCCTTCTTGGTCTTCTGCTCCTTCAAGCGCTCGTACAGCGAGCGTCCGTCGTATGGTTCTTCAGGCCTTTCCAGTGGATCATCCGGCTGGCGTACGCGTTCCCATTCTTCCTGGCGACGCTGGCGTGCTTCAGCTGCTTCGGATTCAGTAACAAATCCTGAACTCATTCTAAAATCAATTGGCAAATTGTTTTCTATTGGATTTATGCTTCGGAAAATGTGTTGTCGCTCTATTCTGCAGTGCTGGTAAACGTTTCATGTTGTTATCGTTCGTTAAAATCGATTATTTGGTTGGGGGCTTTTGGCGCCAGACTTAAATTACGTTAGACCTTACTTCCGGCTAGCCTGTGTTTCGCTCTGTGCCTTTTGTGTACGCAGTTTTTCTCGGTTTCGCTCTGCCATTTCAGTGTAAATTGCCTTTTGATCTTCGCTCATTTGGCGCCAATTTTTACCGGCCATCTGAGCTACAGCAATTGGTTTAACATTTTGAACTCCACGTTCCTCTAGATTGGCACGAAACTGTGCGAGAAATGCGAAATACGGGTTGACTGACATTGCATTGGTTTAAATAATCGTCTGATTATGTAAAATATGTATATTTATTACTGGTAATTTAATGACAGCTAGAAAATAATACACAATTTTATATTTTTTCTATGTTTTTTGTGAGTAAACAAATTGTAGCAAATATAAATAAATATCTGAGAAACAAGGCTGCCACTTGTTTCTCAGAAGAGGCTGGCAACGCTGTGTTTTGTGGGAACAAGCCACGGTTGCCACTTAAAAATATCTGATTGAGCCAAAAACAGACAAAAAATGAGCCAAATTGACTAAAAAAGAGCCAAAACTTTTTTTTTGTAGTTCATTTTATTTTTGCATTTATTTAAATAAAAAATATTTCGTTCACAAACACTTAAAGCAAAAACAGTTATTCACATTTTCATCTTAATTTAGTGATTATGTTATTAAATAAAAATAAATATGTACTTCAACCTAAAACTATACAAAATAACTGATTCTGAACTGATGAAAAAAAGAGCCAAACCGAAAAATAAAGTGCCACTGCGCCAACAGGAAAAAAGAGCCAGTTTTGGCGCAAAAACGCCAATTGTGGCAACCGTGGAACAAGCAGATATCAGCTGTAGTTTGTGGTAAACACACTTGTTAAAAACCAAAAAAATATCTACGCAATATATTTTCTAAGCACTCAACATTAAATAAAGCATATACCATGTCGGATGATTTGCCAGAGGAGTTCGATTTGGTTGTGATAGGCACAGGTAAGTGTTTGTTGCTGTCTCCTGATTGATTGATGACTCATTGCTTCTTTTTTGTTTTAAGGCTTCACGGAGTCGTGTATCGCAGCAGGTGCGAGTCGGATTGGGAAGACGGTGCTGCACATTGACTCGAACGAATACTATGGCGACGTTTGGAGCTCGTTTAGCTTGGATGCCTTCAGCAGTTTGCTGGAACAGTCCAAGTCGACGCTACGCAACGGAAGCTACACTTGGCATGAGCCCGCGGAGGAATCTCCCAGTTGGACACGTGAAAAAGTGCTGGAGAAGTCGCGTCGCTTCAGCCTGGACTTGTGTCCACGTGTCGCTTACTCCGCCGGTGAGCTGGTGACCTTGCTGATCAAATCGAACATCTGCCGCTACGCGGAGTTCCGTGCCGTGGATCATGTGTGTATGCGGTACAACAATGAAATCGTCTCTGTGCCTTGCTCCCGCAGCGATGTCTTCAATACGAAGACACTGACCATTGTGGAGAAGCGTCTGCTGATGAAGTTTCTCACGGCCTGCAATGAGTATGGCGAGGATAAGTGCAATGAGGACGCACTTGCCTTTCGCGGACGCACCTTTTACGAGTATCTGCAGGCGCAGCGCGTCACAGACAAGATTGCCACCTGCGTAATGCAAGCGATAGCCATGTGCACGCCCAGCACCAGCTTCGAGGAGGGCATGCGACACACACAACGCTTTCTGGGCAGCTTGGGCCGCTATGGAAATACCCCCTTCCTGTTTCCCATGTACGGATGCGGTGAATTGCCGCAATGCTTCTGTCGCCTCTGCGCCGTTTATGGTGGAATTTATTGCCTCAAGCGAAGCGTGGACGACATCGCTGTGGCGTCGGATACAAACGAGCTGTTGCTGAGCAGCGCTGGCAAAACACTGCGCGCCAAGCATGTTGTCTGTGCTCCTGGTCATGTGCCCGGGCACGGTGAGTTGCGTGCCCACATCTCACGTGGCTTGTTCATTGCCGCCAGTCCCCTGGGCGGTGAGGAGCTGAACAAGGGCGGCGGAGGCGTCAACCTGCTGCGCCTGCTGGACGAGCAGGGCGAACGGGAGGCCTTCTTCATGCAATTGTCTCACTACTCTGGCACCTGCCCTGAAGGTCTATGTAAGGAACGCAATTGATTAATTTAGTTGATCCATTTGCTAATCATATGTATAATTCCCTTGCAGACATCTTTCATTTGACCACGCCCGCCAGGAGCGAAGATCCCGCTGCGGATTTGGCCGCTTTTACGGCGCAACTCTTCGAAACGAATGCGCCACAAATCCTCTACAGCGCCTACTTTACAATTGCTGCGCCCACGGCCACAAATGCGTCCACTGCCACGCCCATTTACTGGACTGCACCGCCTGCCTACGAAATGGATTATGAGGCAGCCATTGCCAATGCCCGCGAGATCTTTGCGAAGTTGTATGAAGGTGCCGAGTTTCTGCCGCGTGCTCCGGATCCCGAGGAGATAGTCGTCGATGGCGAGGATCCCAGTGCACTGAACGAAAACAGTCTGCCCGAGGATTTGCGGGCGCAGTTGCATGATTTGCAGCAGGCGGCACAGCAAATGGACATTGCTGAATAGTCGTTGATGAAACGAGTTCGATTATCATCACTTTATTGTAATCAAAATAGAGACAAGGAAAACGAATCAGATCAGGAAATCTATATACACTAAAGTATCAGATATCAGATTTATATATAATAGTTTTGCTTTGGACAATTGCGATTGTGTTCAGGACTAATGTTTTAGTGTAGGTTTCATTTTGCATATAATTCGTTACATATTTATTTTGTAAATTATTAAATATAAACTCTAAAGTTACTATATATATATATGTTTATATATGTGAGTGTGCTGTGTGAAATATATATTCTTTCGAAAAATATGCATTCCAATGCGTTATATAAAAATTTTTTTTCTTTTCTATATGTATCAAAATTTATTGCTTGACGGTTTCCTATGCTGCTATTTTGTGATGCACTTTAATGATTAGAAGTTATATGAAAATGATAATAAAAAGAACGCACAAACAAATAAAGTGTAAGTAAGATTAAACAAATTGTAAAGTTAACAAGGAAGAACGCACCAAGTAAAAAGTCTTATGGTTATACAGGAAGGAGCAGGCAGTTGAGAACAAAGAATAGTTTAGAATGGGCTGAGATTTTGTTCGATCTAAATTGTTAGATTAATTTTAAATTATATATGCCACTATTCGAATTATGCTCTTTACCAAAACGGATAAAACGAGACAAAACAAATAAAAGCGTGCATTTGTCGAATATCATCATTCGTTATTCGTTATCGTTAGCCTAATCCACAATAATATATGTATCTGTATCTGCAGTGCATTTTACAATAAAGCTTTTATGTTCTCTCGTCTCGTTTCACACTTGAATATCAGCTGCTTCGTTCGTTCAGTTAATGTTATTCTCCTCTCTCCTCTCTCTGTTCGCATTTTTCTTATATTTTAATTAGATTATTGTTGATATTCTGTTGGCGTTTGCGTTTCGCATTCATTGCATCGACAATGGGCTGCCTTTTGGCATTGTATTTCTTGTTGAGCTGCTCAATCTCCAGCTCCATTTCATGATCAATGTTGCTCAGCCTTTGATTTAGATCGTCAAAGGTGAGAAACTTGAGAAACTCAAACTCTCCCTCCACAAACGCGTGGGATTGTGTGTGCAAATGTTGATGCTGATATACGGGTGGGGGCTGTGCTCCTCCTCCTGCCCCTGCCCCGCCTACTACTCCCGCTGCAGCTGCAGCTGCTGCTGATGGTTGTTGCTGCTGCTGGTTGTTGCTGCGCAGTAAATTCTGCTGATTGTTGAGCGCAATCAGCTGCTCGTTCATCAGCGGGTAGGCCATCAGCAAGTGTTGCTGCTGCTGCTGCTGATGCTGCTGCATTCCATACTGATTGATGGCCGAGATTTGTTGGAATTGCAGCTCCATGTTGTTCACCCAATTGTTGGCGTCATTTGCTCCACTTGCCAAATGTTGTTGATCCTGTTGCTGCTGCTGTTGTTGTTGCTGCTGCTGTTGCAGCTGCTGTTCAACTGCTGCAGGCGAGTATTCAGTGGGCGTGGTCGTGGTCGTTGACTTGTCGTCGGCACGCGCCTCGCCGGCATTCTTGCGCTCGAAGTGATCGAGGTACTGGGGACGATAGCGATAGCGCGGCTTCTGATCATCATTCCGCTTGGCCGTTGTGGAGTCATCCGAATCCGAGTTGATCACCATGGTGCCTGCAGGCAGAGAGCCGTTACATTAAGCTGACCATTCATCCAATATAACATTCTAGTGTTTGCTTACCCAAATTCGACTCCAGCTCGACCATTGTGCCGCTGTCCACGGTCGCCACGTCCGCTGCCGAGGAGCCAGTGCCGCCAGCTGTTGCCTGTGCCGTCTTGGCAGCTGCCTTTGCCATGCCAGCCCGTATGCCACCCGGTCCCAGTGTGCCCTCGTCGATGTCCTGCTCCGGATGTGCTATCATCGTCGCATCCGATGCCGATGTCTGCTGGTATTCATTGAACTTCTCGGGCACCAATGTGCCGGGATCATCGATAAAGGTTTTGACAGTGCCCGAATTGAATTCGGTCTCCTCCTCCTGCAGCATGAGGCCAGACTCCTGTGTGGCCAGACTCTTGGCCTGGCTCATGGCCACGCCGGCTGCCCGATTGGCGCGCTGTTGCTCCCGGATGGCACAGGTCTCCTCCAGCATGGTCTTGAGTATGCTGCGGTGCTTGGCATTGCGTATGAATTCATGCTCCAGCAGCTCTGTGGCCGTGGCACGCTCGTCGGGATCCTTGACCAGACACTTGCTGACAAAGTCTATGAACTCGGTGCTCCAACGATCCGGCTCCCGAAACGAAGGCGGCGGCTTCTGTGGAATCATGAATATGGCCCGCATCGGGTGTATATCGCCATATGGAGGCTTGCCCTCGGCCATTTCCAGTGCTGTGATGCCCAGTGACCAGATGTCCGCCACGCAATCGTAGCCAATCTCCTCAATCACCTCGGGCGCCATCCAGAACGGAGTGCCAATCACTGTGTTCCGCTTGGCCATCGTGTCCGTCAACTGGCCGGCGACTCCAAAGTCCGCCAGCTTGGCATAGCCCTCGGTGTTGAGCAGTATGTTGGCCGCCTTGATGTCCCGATGAATCTTGCGCCGCAGATGCAGATAGACGAGGCCCTTGAGCGTGTCCGACATTATGGTGGCTATCTCGTCCTCGGTGAGCGTCTTCTTGCGCAGTCGCATTATGTCCGAGACACTGCCGGCCCCGCAGTACTCCATGCAGATCCACAAATCATACTGCTTGAAGTACGAGCCATAGTAGCGTACCACGTAGGGGGAATCGCACTGTTGCATAATCGATATCTCCTTGATGATCTCGTGCAGATCGGACTCGACCGGCACCAGTTTAATGGCCACTATCGAGCTGCTCTCCTTGTGCAGCGCCTTGTAGACGGAGCCGTAGCTGCCCTCGCCCAGTTTGTACATGATGTCAAACACCTTCTCCGGCGGCTGCAGCAGCGACTCCTCCGACAATTTCTTCAGCTCGCCATTGCCATTTGTATTGGAAGACATGTTGCTGTCTGTTGTCTGTTTTTGTTTTTGTTGTTGTTCTTCTCCTTGTTTTGCTCTTTGTCCGCGCACATGCGTTCAGTGGGATCCTGCACAAATAACTCTCTAGTGTGCTCGTCTATTGCAGCATTCAATTAACATTAACACAGACCCTGCGCCACGATAATTGCCAATTTAAAGCGACATTTTTTCACACACATTTGTTCTTTATTCGCTCGCCAGTGCAGCAAAAGTAACTAGTCATAAGTATTTTTCAGTGCCCAGTCGCGAATTGTATTTAAATACGCGTTTAGTATTAAAATTTCCCTTGTCGAAAAATCCCGTAGAGCTTCATGGTATTTATAAACAAATGAGTTTATGTTAATATGTGCAATGGTTTAAATTTTAATGTCATACAAGCTTTCTTAACTATTATTATGATATCCAACAACAGTTAAAAACAATATTGAAATTATCAGCCTTATGTTCCTTGTGGCGCGCCATGAAAAGATACCGCGAGTGCTGCCAGACTTTCGTACCGCGAATGTAAGCAAAGTGTGTCGCCAAATAGCAACAGTGTGGCAGCGCTGTTTTGGCGCCCAAAATCAAATCAAATGAGCAAGTATTGCAATTTGTAAACAATGCGTCTTATCAGTCGCTGCGCCTTTTGCTGTCCTAGCAACCGAGCGCCATAGAAACCGGCTGCGATGCCAACACACGAACGAAGTGGAGCGATAGAAAATTCCTGCACCTGGACGACGACGACAGTTAGTTAGTTAGTTGTTTACGCTGCATACGTGACTCCAGTTCAGTTCAATTTCAGTTCGACTTCAGTCCGTTTATCCAAATGTCGCAGACACGTGTAACCACCGCTTTTGGAACACGGCCATCTCATGATTTCCATACAAATTCCATTTCGCTAAAACAACGCTCGAAATCCGCAAATCCACCGCAATTAAGACCATTTAGCGGTATACAGGGCTGTCGACCCCGTTATGTGCCGCCATTTTCGATACAATCGCAGCAGAAAAATACCGTTGTCATTAACGGTCCCATACACGAGGCAGCCGCGACGGCAAGTGCGCGCGGCAGGGCGCCGAATCCCAAATGTGCGTATTTCTCGATTCTCGATTCTATTCAAAGTTTGCCACTTTTTACTTTGTTGTTTACTTTGCTGCTTTCGTTGTTTTTTTGATTTTAGGTTTGAAAAAGCAACAGAAATCCATTTCATCATGCAACTTGGGTGCGAATTTCAACGCCTGCACGATGGCCAAAAATCCGGGGCGTGGCACATTGTTTCGCATGTATTTCGATCGCGGGGATTTGCCCATTAAAATGGAGTATCTGTGTGGAGGCGACAAGATTGGCTGGACGGTGGGTACAAACACTTAGAGATATCTCATTTTAATATAGAAAACCCTGTAAACGAGGTAAAAGTCATTTATTTTTAAATTTAGTTGGTGCTGTTTATGAGATTAATTGGTGGATTTTTGAGGTGTTAAAAAAGTCTTCTTCATAATGTATTAATAATCAATTTAATATATAAGTTTTTCAAAAATAATTAAAAATATACCACAGTGACATTGCGAACTACAAAATTACCAATGCTTCGGCTTATTTTGTATAGACTGCCACGAATTTATAGGGTATGTTTTCTAGAAGTTTCTAAACGATCCTTTAGCTTCCTCTACTCGTACTGTATACTTTGCGTTCCCAAAGCCATTAGGAAGTAGAGAATGTTCTTAATTATGGTGTATTACGTGTAATTGTTGTATGTTTTCGAGGAGTACATATCGTGATTTCCTCAACTTTGACCTGTATTATTACTTGACAACATTCAATGCCAACTAATTGCCTGAAGGTGTAAGCCCAGTTTCTAATATATGTATGTATGTGTATGAATGTTCCATCTGCAGAGCTGCGTGTCCAATTATTTGAAGTGTTCGCTATGATGGTACCAAAAAAAAAGAGAGAATCTAAAGGTACAAAAACAATATATTTGTATATATGCATATAAAATGCCATTGTCTATTTCCGGAACAAACGTACTGACTTTGTTGACGTCCAGGTGTCAGACAGTCAGACAGACAGACAGACAGTCAAGTCAGTCTCAGTAAAGAGAGAAAGAAAGAAAATATATTATTGGGAACAGGGTTTGAATAGGACTCAATGTCATGAGCCTTGGATATGAGTTGTTATCTAGAACTCTTTTGATTTTTTTATACTTATGTATGTATGTTTATGTGGAATAATTCGCCAAGTGGGTGCGTTTGTTTATTTAAGCCGTGAGGTATTTATGACAGCTCATTTACATATGAGCGACATGTGAGTGACACTTTATTATTTGCGTCATGTGCGAAATAAGGCTAAAGGTCAGACAAAAAGGAGAATAAAGTGGGTTATACCTTGGAGAATGGAATAACAGAGTTTCTGAAAATACCGTTACGTAAAGTTCTTTAAATCAAGAACCATTTACTTGAAATATTATCAAAAAACAATTGATGCTAATCTGAATATGAAAATTCAGTAGGGTTTCTAAGAAAACAAAAGGCACCATTTAAAATGCACTTTATAGAATTTTGTTATTAAGCATTTCTAGGAAATGTTTTTTAATCTCTTGACCTTTTCACGTGTCCATCAAATTTCATCTTAAATTGTAAATGCAGCAATAAATAAATCCCAATTCTACTTGCATATTGTTTCCATCTTAAAATCAACTATAGCCTACTTTTTGGATCAGTAACTAATTAGTAACCCCAAAAGTAGATATCAATCAAAAGAATTGATTATTTCCTGCCACACAAATGATTAACTGCGGGATTCTCGCAACTCTAGATTGTATAATATATTTTCCATGGCATTTGGTAACTTTCCAATTGACAAAAAAAGCAAAAACAAACAAAAAGCATCTTAATAGAAATCAGCAAAAACTTAACAAGCATCGCGTGCAAATTTACACCTTGTACAAGCGAAACTCAAGCGAAACAATCGTCACCCCCAAAAAAACACCAGAAAGTAACTCAACTGAACTAAACTCGACTTCTAACTAAGCTATTTTTGCCGGAATTACGTATTTCGTTTCAAAATTCATAGGAGCTGTCAATATAAATGGTTACGTATCGTTTTGCAGGTGGACATTGACAAGTTGGACTACAGCCTCTATTTGCCGCTGTTCTTCGATGGATTGGCCGAACCGAAGCATCCCTATAAGACCTATGCGCGACAGGGTGTCAGCGATTTGCTGCTCGCTGGCGGTGACAAAATCCATCCCGTAGTGCCTCAATTAATTTTACCATTAAAGAGTGAGTACCTTTCTGCGACAGGGCTAAAAACGACAACAACAAAAAAAAAAACAGAAAAAAATAGATAGAAAAAAAGTCGTCCTGGCACGCAAGGATTCGACATTGTCTGTGCTTTAATTTCGTCACCTACGACTTTTTTGGTTGCCTTCTTGTCTTCCACAGACGCATTGAGCACTAGAAATTTGGAAGTAATGTGTACGACCCTGAAAATTATACAACAACTGGTTATGGCCTCGGATATGGTGGGACCCGCTTTGGTGCCCTTCTACCGACAACTGTTGCCCATGTTCAATGCGTTCAAGGTGAAAAACTGTAAGTTTTTTAATCATTTTTTATGGAATCATAATATTTATTATGGAAATAATCCTTAATATACCCATCAAAATGATACTTATTTTACGAAACGCAATCAATAAAATTACTGATCCAAACAGTGCAAGTTCGAAAATTAGATCAACTATTAACATTATTAACTTTGCGAAAACTGAACAAATTTGTAATTGCTCATTTTGATCATAACTTGACGATTAAATTCATTCTGGTTTACTAATTTCGTTAAAATAATAACTTTTTACCAGACTCCGATTTTTCAAAATTTCAAAAATGAAAAATTTAATAACTTAAATTTTAGATTGCAATCACATTCGTATGTCATAAAATTGGGTTGGCGATTTTTAGATATATTTTTGCCTCAATAATCAAAATCATATCTACTTTACGAAAAAATCTGCTAAACCATTAGATGTACTATCGGCCGTAAAGTAATAAAACTGAAAGATCAATCAATTGATGTTCATCAATCAGTTAACAATTTATTTTAGTACTTGCTACCAATTAAAAGATAATCAATTTTTAATGTTTTATTTATTTATTTTTTATTCAATTCAGATAGCATTTAAGATAGTTTTTAAGCAAAGTTTTCTTTTTCCTTTCTTATAGTAAATTGCGGCGATGAGATCGACTACGCACAGAAGAACAATCTGAATCTGGGGGATCTGATTGACGAGACACTGCAGGTGCTGGAGCTGCATGGCGGCGAAGATGCCTTCATCAACATCAAGTACATGGTACCAACCTACGAGTCCTGCTATTTGAACTGAGCAATCCCAAGTGAAGATGGCTTTTCGTAAATGTTTTTATGCTTCGTTTATTTAATTTATATATCGATATTAAGAGTATTTATTGAATTTTACATAGATGCGAATGATTTTAACTTTATGCGCTGCAGTTTTATTTTTCGAATTTTTAACAGTCCTCAAATGCAGTTAAGTGAGTATATATAGTATTTTTAGTATATATATGTTTATACATTGAGATTATATATGTGCAACATTTAGTTGCAGCAGCCAATGTCACAGGATGATTGTGACAAGGCAATGGAGGCGCAACAGCTCAAAAGCAGCTAATAAAACGAATAGAAAATAAAAAGAAAATTATAGAAGAGACTTTTGATATATAAACCAGATGGGGAATACTTACAGCTGCTGCGCCTGATTTTGGTTTAGCATTTTGGGGGAACAAACTCGTTCTTCTTCACATTGTGAGGGGAGTAGCGATTGTAGAGACCCCAAATGGAATTCATTAGCTTATCATTGTACTTGACCGGCGAATATTCGCGCTCTGCAATGGGAAAGAGTGGATTGTGTGATTGTTTATAAATAAATAACTAATAGTACTACTTACGAGCATTATTATCAGCCTTATCAGCATTGTTGGCAGCTCGCAGGCGTGACAAGATCATATCACGCTCCTGGAACTGCTCCCGCAACTTGCAGGCCGCGAAGGCACCTTGGGGCAAGGCCATGTCGACGACTGTTAAAACGAAAAATTAAATACAATTTTCAAACAAATAATAATAGTTTGTACTCACTAGACAGACTGAGGTTATTGAATAAATGTGAAAATTCGGAGCTAATCAGGTTGCTGCGATTGCACAGCTGATGCCAGAGATAAGTCACGTGTTGACTAATTTTCAGCGGTTTCTCACGCACTTGCAGCAGCACCATTCAAAGTGGCAAAGTTCAAATTTGGTCAAATGTCCGCAACAATTTTCCAATTATTTTCGAATAATATTTTCAATCAAAGTGTTTACAATGAATTCACTTGATCACTCGATCACCGTTTGTTTTTTTTGTATTAAAATATATTGTCTTGTAGCACAATTATTTGTACGGCATTTGAAAAATGCCTGGTGTATTGAGGTTTCCACGATGTTAAAGCGCGCACACTGAATACTTTCACGAACCGAAAGAAAGAGTAGAGTTGAGATTCTAAGCTGAACTGAGTCTCTGGCGCGGCCTGAGATGAAATTTATAGAGAGCCTCCGACAACTGACAGCCACTGGTCGCTTGATAAGCGAGAGACAGAGATCAGCTGGACGCCATTTTGTTATTGACCAGTACTACATATACATACATATGCAATATACGTGGTTACGTAGGTGTGCAAGTGTGTGTGTTTGTGTTTTTGTAGACTTGTTGACTATCTAAAATTGAGGATCCTCAATATGATGGGACCCATTTGAACTTGTCTTATCGACCTCGATCTGCCTACATTAGGGGTATTCCTAATGGCCTACAGAGACGAAGTGCAAGCTGATTAGATTCGACATTGTTTATAAGCGACTGATAACAAAATCGTTTACGAAATGCGTCTAAAAACTGCGCAGTTTTCATTTGCCAACTCGGATCTTAGAAAAGTGTTTGCTCAACAAACGATTATCACACAAAAATAATATCAAAGATTTTTATTTGATTTGACAAACCTTGGACAGCTGATGATCAAAGTATCTTCAGTGATTATTATTTAAATGGAACATGTGCCAGTGTTTTCTTGAAACAATCTCCCTCTTCTGGGTTCATGTGAAGTCAACAACTCAACCGGTTTTTACCGGCTCGGAAGTACTAAGTATATTTATAGTATGGATCTTTCTTCTTATACCTGCTGATGCAATTACTGACCTTACGAATGTTTATTATTTTCTTTTCTTATTTTTTTTAATATGTATGTTGTTTACTGCCTGCTGTCTATAGTAAATAAATTGATTGATACAATTATTCTATGCAGTTGAAAGAACCTCTCAAGCTGACCCTTGGGCTAAACTATTTAATTGAACAAATCTTGTGACTGTTTTGTTTACACTTCTACAGATTTGTTTTCCATATACATATTTGACACATTTTGGCATCATTATGTTGACGCTCTATCTATAAATGAGTTATAATTGCATGTCTGAAAACCTCGTTTAACCTCGATTTCTACATATCGAGCCCTATTTGCGACAATAACGTATGCGCCATTTTCCGAAATTTTTTTTATGCCAATATGTTTATAAACACCACCCGCACCTGCACCTAAAATATTACATTTTTATTTTATATATTTACGGAGATATTGACCTGTGAATAATAACGTAAGCGACAAATGACACGAAGAAATCAACTTAACGAAACCTAAAAAACTCTCTCCTGTAAAATTGCGTTTTGGCGCATACGTTATTGTCGCAAATAGGGCTCGATATATTATAAGTATGTATATTTAAATGCATCATCATAATTTATATATTCTAGTATATTCATTGTTCATCATCCGATTGTCGCTTGTTGTCAAGGGAATTCGCGATGCATTTTGTAAACATTTAAAAGAAATGTAATTTAATTAATTTTCAGATTAAAAAATATAACAAAATTAAATATAATTACTCGTCATTTTATAAATTTTTATAAATCACTAAATTAAAATCAACAACATAAACAAATGTTTTTATCGTATGAGTATGCAACTAATTGCATTCTTTGAATAAAAAATAAAAGTACAAAAGAGGTGTCCAAACATACAGATACCGAAATGGCTGCCACGAGCGAGATTGAAGTCACGTAGAGTCCGATTCATTTTAATGATTATCATACAAACACTTGTATGTGCTTGAAATATATGTATTTGAGTAAATACAGAATACCCCATATTTGTACATACATACGTACAAAACCAGATTGTGTGGTCTATTATTGGGCAAGGCTAGCTCCCAAAAATATATTATTTTAAAGATAAGCGCTAATCATATTTTTATACATAAAACAGACTTTGATTTATATCGAGCCCTATTTGCGACAATAACGTATGCGCCAAAACGCAATTTTACAGGAGAGAGTTTTTTAGGTTTCGTTAAGTTGATTTCTTCGAGTCATTTGTCGCTTACGTTATTATTCACAGGTCAATATCTCCGTAAACATATAAAATAAAAATGTAATATTTTAGGTGCAGATGCGGGTGGTGTTTATAAACATATTGGCATAAGAAAAAAATTTCGGAAAATGGCGCATACGTTATTGTCGCAAATAGGGCTCGATATGTTAATGTCAAGTTCGTAAAGCATAGAAATTACAAATTGGAATTTGAATATTTTTTGCGCGCGTTGAATTTTGACGACGACTTACAACACTAAAAAATATTACATTTGGCTATCGTTAGGTTGACAGCTGTTAACTGTTAAGTGTTCATTTTTTAAAGCTTGTTTAATTTTGCGATATAGCTTTTATTTTTTTATTTTATTATTATTATTTTAATTAATGGAAATGACTTTTTTAGGACTGGCGGGGCACTATCGATAGCCCAAAATTGCCATCGATAGTGAGACTCAAAACCAAATACTCGATAGATCGATAGTAGCATCGATATTATTGCAGACGACTGCCAAAATTAGCTAATAACAAAAAAAAGGCAAAACACGGGAAGTTGTTAATTAAAAAGGTGACCCAGATTCGAGAAGAGAACGTTCAGACGACGCCGCATCGCAACGCAACGCCATGTCGTTGAAAAAGGAGCTGAAAACACTGGCGATGCCCTATTATTGGGTCAACATATTGCTGGCCGTCTCGTATCTGCTGGCGAAGAAGACGAAGGTGATTTGCACGCGCCTTTTTCAGCACGCTGGCCAGGATGACGTCTGCGACATGGACAGTCGCGAGGTGGAGATACTGTTCTTCCTGCTGATCGTGGTGATGATACGCTCCCGCAAAACGGGCAGCGTCACCATGATCAACTATCTGTCCTCGTCGTTCCTCTACACAAAGGTGGCCAATATGATACTCTGGTCCTATGCTGACTTCAGATATGGACTGGGCTTTCTGCTCATGTGTGTCCTGGTCGGCATGCTGCTGCCGGAGCCCTCGTACCGTGGACCCGAGCACATCACCTACTTCCGCAACGCGCAGACCTTCGAGGAGGAACTGACGCGTGAAAAGCGCACCACTTGGCTGATCTGCTTCTACACGGTGTGGAATCCCAGCTGCGTCAACTTTGCGCCCATCTTCGCCGAGCTTTCGGCGGAGTACAACACCGAGCTGCTGAAGTTTGGCAAAATCGATATTGGCCGCTTCCCGGATGTGGCGGCCAAGTATCGCATCTCGGACAGCAGCTTCTCCCGCCAGCTGCCCACGGTCATTCTGTTCCAGCAGGGCAAGGAGGCGGATCGCCGGCCCTGTGTCGATGCCAAGGGCAAGCTGCAGAAGTTCTTCTTCTCCAGCGACAACGTGCGCGCCACCTTCGGACTGAACCAGCTCTACAAACAGGCCGTGGAGCGACTGCCGACGCCCAAGCCAGTGACTCTGGAGTCCAAGAAGTCAAAGTAGTCACAATGAATTTACCAAACCCAAATGCCATCTCATACTATGACGCTTGTTTGTACGTGCTAGCATTTGTTAATTGTTTATGGTAGTTATTATTAGTTGTTATGATTTACGAAAGCCTCGAAGACACGTACTACCTACAACTAAATATGTAACTGAAATTGTAAACTGTAACTAACTAATGCAGCTTTGCATACGATTTGCAAGACACGTGCCCATTACCATATTTACCTATTTATTATTTGTTCACTTCGTCTAATTTGTAGCTAAATTCAAGTCATAAATCGTAATTAATAAAATTGTAACAGAAATCTGATTAAGTGACTTTTTTTCAAGTCAAGCGTTTAATTTATTTAAATCAACTATATCCGCTCTCGAAAGTCAAAGCACAAGCTTGAAGAAACGTAGTTGTGACAGTAAATAAAAACATTCTTGTGTGTATTTTGGATTATGTTGTAAATGTTAATTATTAACTATTATAATTGTTTTTTTAAATATGATACATACGCCCTCCACAAATATGGAATGTGTATTTATGTTTTTTATACAGTGACGTGCACCAAACATTCTTTAAAATTAACATTATTTTTTCTAATTTATATTTTTTTTGGTTTAATGAAGTTGTACTTTATTGCTTAATTAATAAATAAAAATTCACGTTTAAACTGTGCGCCTTTCATGTTTAGTGTTGACTAACGCCTTTAATTTAAGGCGCCAGTTGGCGCGGGTTGTTGTCCTGGCTAAACCTTTGAACAAGTTATGTTAACGTGTTTCTTGCTAGAAATTTCAATTGATTTTACTTTAAACTGCGAGATTTAAATCACAACAAACGCTGTATTTTATGATGCGCCAAAAGCGCAGCTAGAAGCGTCTGTCGAATTGCTTATAAAACATGCATTGACAGTTTCACGGGCCGTAAGCCCTGAAATGTGTTAAACAAAAAGTGTGTCGAACAATGAGAATTGTGCAAAAAGAAAATCGAGCAACGGTACACAATGTTTCCGGTGCTTCCGGGTAAAAAGGTGAGGTGGGTACGAATGCTCTACATATGTATACATATGTACATACATACATACATATGTACATATATGATGCCCAAACGCCAGACGAAATACGAAATAAACGAAAATCCTTTTTATCCATTCAATATGCATATTTACAAACAGACGTATGAAAATGCACATATACAGGTAAAGGACATACACACAAACATGTGTAAGTGCAGTAGGTAGGGGTTGAAAGAGTGACAGAGAGGAAGGGAGAGAGAGAGACAAAGGCAAACACGCAGAGAATCGCTTTTGTGGTTATTATTATTATTTTGTATTCTTATTTTATATTCAATGTTACGGAATGAAAATGCCCATTATTTTGTATTGTATGGCATAATTTGATTGTCTTATCATGTGACGTGGCCTTTTATTATACTATATCCATCAAATATGCATAGAATTTCTGCAACACGTTAAAGAATTTGTGTAAGATTGCAAATTATGCAATTAAAATGCCTTGACGAGTGTTTAACTTGTTTGCCCGATTGAAGGCAGTATTCCCTCTCTCTTCCTCTGTCTCTCTCTCACTCTCTCTTTCCTTCCTCTGTCTTACTCACGTAAGATATTGTCAACAGCTTCTCACAGCGTAAATCCAATAAGCAGCTCCATGACAACAACAACAATATTAGGAACAATCACAACATAACAGTAAAACGTATTGTCGTCGCCATTTTGTACCTTCGTTTTGTGTGCGTTGGTTACATTGAATTGATTTCGAGCGATTTTTCTCCATTTCAAGCTAACATATTCGCTTTTAAACAACATATTGACAATATAAATATACTTTTAATAAAATTATGTAAACCATTTTTACATAAACTTAATAGTAGTTTTGTCTCTCAGGCGGCTTTCAAGTTTATGTTGCTCTCATTGAATTGAACTTTTTTGTTGATCATTTAAATAAAGTAAAATGACTTTAAGGATATAATTGTCAGAATATCTAAGTTTATAAATAATTACTCATTTGAAAGAAAGCTACCCCAAAAAATGTTACCCGCTTTTTAAATTGTTTTTAAATATTTAAATATTTGAAAAGGACACTTAACATAATTTTTTTAATTTTATATATTATTCAGTTTTTAAAGATAAGACAATGTAACATTTAGTTTAAATTAAACTGAATAAAAAAACCGTCTTCAGTTGAGATTAATAAATTTCTAATAATATTAAATAAATAATAAAAATGTCTAAAATTATTTTAATAATTATTTGTATTTATAAGGTGACTTTAATTTACTTACGTAATTCTGTTTATTTATCTTGAGATAAATAAATTTCTAATAAAAATAAAAAAATAATAAAAATGCCTTAAATTATATTAAAAATTGTTTGTATTTATTAAAGAAATTTAAAGTATTTATGTAATTCTGTTTGTAGTGCATTTGAAATTCGCCAGTTTGTGTCAAATTTCATTTGACTTGAGTTTCTGTTGCTGACATTGTTTTTTTTATTGCATTTTTATGTCAACAGCAGCTGATGCCCGACCACGCCCCCACCGTCCCCACCTCCGCCTCCAACCTGCTGTCGCCTTTCGCCTGACAGCGTCTTAATATCTTTTGCTTTGCTTTGGTTTGCAGCTCGTTTTGTATTTCGCTGTCAATTGTCGTGCAATTGAATTAAACTTCAAGTCCCAGTCAACGGCAGGTGGTGTGGTGCTCGCAAACGAAAACCAAAGCGGCCAGCAGCCAACCGCAGAGGAGAACGTACCAGGCCAGGCGCAGGGTGTCCCGATTCAGGGCCTTGAAGTTGTCCGAGTTGTCGATGAGACGAACGTAGCCAGCCCGGAGGGCATCGTTGAAGTCGGAGACGACCCAGTGTCGGAAGAGACCCGTGGACTGCACCCGCATGATGAAGTGCTTGAGGAGATTCTCCAGATGCGAGTCCTTGCGCATGGGATAGCTAATCACGGGGGCGCCCAGGCAGACCGAGGAGTAGCGATAGATGGGCTTCTGGGCGTATTGTTGCTGCAGGGCGAAGAACTCCCAGCGCTCGACGGTGAAGGGATACGAGTAGCTGGTGTTGAAGCTCAGCAAAGCTCTGACCTGTTCACCAGCCTCGGCACCGACCACCAGATTGGACACCTGCTGCTCCAGATGCGGCGGCACCTGTTGCAGCAACATGGGAATCTCGTGGTGCTTGGTCAGGATGTGTTGACGCTGCTCGATCAGTTGCTCGAAGGTGTCCACCTGCTCACCCACCAGGGTGGCAGTGAGGGAGCTGCTCAGCTGGTTGGAGTACACGTTGGTCACAATGAATCCCAGTGCCGATAGCTGCATGGCCACCAGGAAATATCTCACTGACGGATTGTACACACGAGACGGCGAGCTGAGAAACAGAAGCTGGCAGAGAGCCTCCAGCAGACTGAGGCCAGGACTCGCACTCAGACCAGGATTGAGCCAGTAGAGCGTCAGGCTGATGTAGAAGACGCCGGCGAGGAGGAGTAGCCAACTGGTCCATTGGAAGGGACGCAGCAGGTACATATAACGCGGGATCTCATTGCGAACCGGGACAATGAGGCAGTTCTGGGCGATGGTCAGGGGATAGCTAAGGATGCCCAGATCCCGGTCGATGCCCACATACGGATGCATGGAGATCTCCAGCCGGTCGTCGCCAATCATCTGCGTGAGGCGACTCATGTCCACGCTGGTGAAGGTGGCAAGATCCTGGCCAGCGTTGCTCACCACCAGCTGGGCATTGTGGCGTCGCAGGAACTCGGCAAAGATGCGATAGCCATAGCCCCGAATGAGATGTGCTCCCGTCCTCGGATCCCGCACGAAGAACACTCGTGGCAGGTCGTTCTCCGCCGGTGTGGACACCACGTACCCGTTCAAGTCCCGCGGAGCAGCGGGCAGAAGCAGCCGGTGCTCCTGGAGATGCAGCTGGAAGTGACGCACCGTGGGATAAGGAGTGTAGGCATAGACCCTTCTCCTGTGCAGCACCAGCGCCTGGACGAACTGCAGCTGCCACAGTTTGTGGAAGAGTTTGGGCAGCGCCGACTCCTGCCGCTGGCTGGACAAGTAGACGATCAGGCGGCCAGCGCGGAGCTTCCTCAGATGCTCGTCCACGTGCCAGAAGATGATCTCGTCGCTGCTGTGGCAGAAGACCAAACTCAGCACGTCGTTCTGGATGTGATTCCGCAGCGGATCAAACTTGTTCGGCAATCCAGCCGTGGTATCGAACATGTAGCTGGTCACACTCAGATTCGAGTGCAGCCATTGGATTAGATGATTCACCTGCTCCAGCTGCAGTGGACGACTCATGAATATCGGCGTATTCGTCCAGCGTTCCTCGATTGAAACTCTGCGTAGAACCCGCTGCACAAACCTCAAGTTATCGGGATCCGCATCCGACTGTGAAGATCCAAGTGGCAGCAACAGCAACCAAAGTGTTGCGAGCAGCATGACTGTGCGGAAACTGCTACGACTGACTGTGTCCAAGGACGATGCCCAGGTTCCTCTTTATAGTGCAGCTCTAATAGACTCAATTCAACTTAATCGACTGCTGATTGGCCTTATCAGTGCCACAGATGGAAAATTGCCACCAAATGGATACTGGACAATAACGTGCAACAATTTGTGGCACAAGTAACTTAAGTACTGGCCACACTTATGTCATTAAGTATGTGCATTAAATTCGAGCATTGCTTTTTAGAATTTAATTCAATTAATTTCATTACTATAGCTTACAAATTGGGAATCTTATAATTAAATTAATTTCATTATTAGAAGCTACACATAAAAGTCTTAGTATGAACTAGGATAAACTAAATATACATATATATTAAACATATAAAAATACGTATCTACGAGATTCAACATGATAAAATACGAAATATATGCAAAAAATATCTAATTTTCTTACGCTTTATATTTATTTATTTAAAAAATATATATTTTCAAATAATCTATTAATAGATTTTTGACTCATTTAAAATATATTTCTAATTTTAGATATACTTTAATTACATATGTGAAAATTCTTCGTAAGCTCCTAATATATAAACTTATAATTAACCTTCAGTTGTATTCGCTTTTTGAAATTTAAAAGTTAGCTAACAAAAAAAAAATCGAATCTTCTCCGTGACAATGCATATTGCAGCATTGCCGTGACCAGGATTCGAACCTGGGTTACCACGGCCACAACGTGGGGTCCTAACCACTAGACGATCACGGCTATTGAAGACTCTTGAAAGACGGCGGCAAAATAGTCAGCATAAAAGAAATTTCATCGCTTGAACGAACTCTGATTTGGTTGCTCGCATTTCTTGCTTTCTAACAACTTGTTTACGAAGCAAAAACTTGCGCAAAAGCAACTTAAATAAATAAAAAAAACAGCAGCCATAATAATCAAAGTATTTAACTGCACGATACTCTGTAAAGTGCTGCGAAATATTAGCAATAATATTCCTGCTTTAAAGTGCAGAATTCAAGCTAAAAATTTTATAAAAATAGATATTAAAGAATAAACAGAACATATTTTTTAGATTTAGATCATTTAAAAAAAAAAAAAATTTAAATGAATATTCGAGTTTTCTCAGCTATATCAAAATTTCGGTTAAATATCATAGTTAGAAAAGACATAGAACATAATAATTAATTTAAAATAAAAGAAAAAAATTAAAAAATGAATCTTCTCCGTGACAATGCGTATTGCAGCATTGCCGTGACCAGGATTCGAACCTGGGTTACCACGGCCACAACGTGGGGTCCTAACCACTAGACGATCACGGCTATTGAAGACTCTTGAGAGTCGGCGGCAAAATAGCGAATACAAATTGTGTTATCAACGCTTCGACGAATTCAGCTACAGTTGCAAGCGCATTTCTTGCTCTCTAACAACTTGTTTATGGAGCAAGTACGCCCCATAACAACAATAACAGCAACAATAACATCTAGTCATAATAAAAACAATAACAAAAAATACACATAAAAAACTCGACGGTGAAAGGCAACTGAAAGAAACGGAGGCAAAAGACAGAAAGACCGACAACCAATAAACAAGATTTTGGTTTATGAATGAATTTAAATGCCAAAACAGGCAGTCGGAAAGGGGAACGAGGGGGGAGCGAGGGGAGGAGTGACAAGAAATGGAGCTTGAGTTGGCATTTCAATTCATTTTGCTATCAGCAGCACTTTGTGGCTTTACTCTCTCTCTGCAATTGCAGACAGACTCAGGCCCGGGGCTGATAAGGGGGTTGATCTCGGAGTGAGTGAGAGGGGCAGAGGGTAGGGAGGGTTAAGCTGCCTGCTGGGCAATATGAATACGAACAATAAGCATAAATAAAATACAATTTGAATACATTTGACGAGTTTATTCAAATATTCATATACTTCTCTTGTTTTTTGTTAAAGTACAAGTTAAACTCATTCTCCATTCATTTTGAAAAGAGAACTTAAAATCAATGAAGTTATGAAAAATTTGTAAATGTAATGCTTAAATTTTCTACTAATTAATTATTTTCTATATAGTTGCACAGAATAAGATCTAATAAAAAACGACAACTAATTTCCAATTTAACAAGTTAATCAACAAATCTAAGCCTAAGAACTTAAAAATGTATAGACATTTTTTTGACAAAGTAGCAACCTTTTAATAAAAATTAATTGAAAGAACAAATTGAAGTGTACTTTAATTGAAATAAATGCACATAAATACACATAAATTACAAATTTGGCTCTGGGGAAATGAGTTTCAAATTATTTAAATATAAAAAAGAATAAAACCATTCCCGTTTTACGGGTTCAAATCGTGCTTTATGATCATTGCATGTTTATTCCAGGTATGGCAAAGGTCTAACTTCTAAATTACGACTACATTATACCCTGACATAATCTACAAATATTTATTTTGCTTTCACTTAATGAGCTTTTAATTTCGATAATCATTAAATATAATCTAATAATTGTGATTTAAGCTTGTTGTGGTTTGATTCAGAGCAGGAAGAAAGGGAACCCAATATCCCCCGTCTCTTTGCTTGGTTAAGGTATTCAAATTAACTGGACTCACGTGCCTTTAATGAGGTGCTGACTTGTTTCCGCTGGTTTATAACTCCCCTGGGGCCATTTAATGAGTTATATTTCGCTCCCTGTTGAATATTTTATGGGCTTTGCATTTGTTACAACAGCATAAATAAATTTATGTGAATTCAAAAGAGCTTTTTCAAATGATGCATCCTTATCGCATTTGCTGCTCGGCAAGATAAGCAAAAATATTTGAGCTTATCAGCACAATAAAACTAATATGTGACAGGTCTGATTTATAAAATAAAAAGAAGCCTGACTATGTCAATTTAAATAAATGAATCGAATACATTTATTAAATTAAGTTCAGAAACTCTTCTAGAATTTCCCATAAAAACTTTCGGCCCACAAACAAGTTTAAATTACCCAGCACTTAAATGTACCGAAAATACTCGTATAATCCAGTTTCTCATAATAACACTAGTCAACAAGAATATAATTTTTTCGATTACAATTTTTTTTTTTAATAAAGTTTTTAGATTGAAATGGTTTTATTTGTTGTCCCGCATTTATTGGTGCTTTGGGCTCAGAAACTTTGTTGACTAGTGTACTTTGTACATTTAATGATTTTGTAATTACCCATAAGTACAATATTATTTCAATGGCACTTTTTGCTTGTTTTTTGTTGTGGGCCATTTACAAATACGAGTGCGAGTGCGAGTATTCATGCAAAAGTATTCGGAATGCCTGCGTTGCCAACGGCGCGGGTCAAAGGGATCAAAGTGGGTTTGGCTTTCGTTTTTTAACACCACTTTGGCGTTACGTGCTGCAAACCCGTAAAAAAAACCTGTAAAGTGTTTACATGTAAACTGAAAATTTACGAACACACACACACACACACACACACACAGCTCCCATCCATACTCATAGGAAGACAACAGTCCGTAAAATTCGCACAGAGCGAGATTTACTTTTTTTTTGTAATTTTTGTGGCCTGCTTTTGAATGCATAAAAAAGCGAGTCCTTCTTTGTTGCATTTGTGTGGAGTGTGTGGAGTGTGTGTGTGAGTGTGTAGGCGAGTGTGTGTATTTTTGTTTGTGAGTATTCACGCTCCAATAATTGCGCAAAATAGTTGGGCTATTTACATGTATTGACCGTATGACTATAAAACAAATTCCAACCCGTATTTACAAATTAATTTTTGATAACTGCTGCCATAAAAAACACACACACCCCTTCGTACCCGCAACTCCATTCCTTGCTCCCTTAAATTAAGTAGACAGAGCTGTAATCCAAATGTACATGAAAAATTTACAGAGGTCAAAGGGCAACACAAAACTGTGCTTTATAATTGTTGAACAGTGGCTAAAAGATATGTAAACTTATTTAAATTGATTTATTTATTTAATGCTAACATAGTGCAGTTGACCAAATGTACTTTCTGAAAAATAAAATAATATGAAGTATATTTTAATTTAAATTTAAACTGAAAGGATAGAAAAGTAATCAAAAATCTGGAGATACTCTAAAAAATTAATTAAAAATCCAAAATTTGTTGAAAAGTGTAAATTTATAAAATAATAATTTATTAATTTAGTACATATCAAAAAGATGTATATTTTTATAGTTGAATGCTTTTATAATATTTAAAAGTACACATTTCGTGTCATAAATACGACATACGAAGACTGGAAATATACATTAAAAAATTCAAAAAATTTATAAATTAAAATTCATTTTGGTTAATTTATTATATTTATTATATTTTTATTTATTATTTATAGTATTAAAAGTAAATCTCAACTACTAAAAATATAGGACACATTTCTTTATGTTTTGAGGAGAGGAAATAAGTAGTTCAATATTTTTAAAATTGAAAAGGTTAAAAAATTATAAAATAAATTACGACTAATTAGTTTAACTAACTTTTTTTACTTTTTATTTGTGTAAATGATTAGGAATTAATAATAAAAAATAATAATAATACAATACATATAATACAAAATTTCTTGTTAGGTCTGTTTTAGTAGCATTTACAATTGAAAAATGTGTCATGTTTGAAGTATTTAATGATTTATAGGTGAACAGGCTGTAACCGGAAATGTCCCAACTGGGAAATAATGACTTTGGGCCATGTCGCCAGTTAGTCTGGCCATTTCAGGGTCAGGATTGATTCGTTCATTTTGTTTGATTCGGTTTTTTGCAGTCAGATAATTTGCAGTTGTTGGAGTCACAGTTTTTGTAGTTGCATTTGCAGTTGCTCTACTATAAATAAGGAATGTGGCACGAATCCGGGCAACAGTCGCTGGCAACGGTCGCTGAAAATGGAGGAGACAACAATTCGCTCGCCCTTCAGCACGGACATTCCGCACGCGTTTCTCTACAACGACACGAGGGCAGTCAAGTCCTACTATCGAGGACCCTATGTCGAGTCCTTGCAGTGCTTCGCCCAGGTGTTCCACTACAATCTCCAGATGGATCACGTGGACAGTCTGCCCAAGAAGCGGCAGCTGCAGGAACAGATTGCTCAGGGCATCTACAATGTGTCGCTGCATGGAGTGCTGATCAGGACACTGCTGGGTGATGCCTCCAACGTTACCCAGTACAGTTATCCCCTCGAGGTGATGAAGAACTGTGTGATGGTGCCCCTCGCCCCGGAGCTGCCCAAGTGGATGTACATGGTCTGGCCACTGGGACGATATGTGTGGACATCCCTCTTCCTGGCCATCTTCTATGTGGCATTCCTGCTGCGCTTCGTGCATCGGGAGGAGATGATAGCGCGCTCGTTCACTAGGAATCTACTCCACGCCATGGCCCTGCTCATGTACAGTCCCAACATGAACATGGAGGTGCGCATGATTCAGATCCCCATGCGCAGCCTGATCTTCTACACGCTGCTCTACATCCAGGGCTTCATACTGTCCAATTACCACATCAGCCACATGACCTCCTTCGACATGAAGCCGGTGTTTGTGAAGCCCATCAACACCTGGTCGGATCTGATAGACTCCAAGGTGCGCATCGTCATTCCGGACACGCTGCTGGAGGAGATTCACTCGCTGCCCGGTCTGGATGTTTCGTCGTTGGATCCGCAGTTCGAGCCGCGCGTTTGACAGGACTACCAGAATCTGTTGGCGAAGCCGCCTTTGCGATCCCTTGCCTTTGTGGTCACCCAGGACACTTGGGAGTTCTTCAATCGCCAGCAGGAGGTTCTCATCCAGCCCTATTTTCACATGTCCAAGGTCTGCTTCAACGGCCTCTTCAACGCCTTTCCCATGCAGAAGGACGCCCGGTTTGCCGCTGCCCTCGATCGATTCATGCAGTATGTGAGGCAGGCGGGTCTCTGGGACTACTGGGAGGACATGGCCTTCATCTACGCCGTCCGGGCCAAGTACGCGCAGGTCTTTCTCGACACCTATCCCGTGGAGCCGCTGAATCTGGAGTTCTTCAGCACCGCCTGGATCGTGATTGTGGTGGGCTTACCCATCAGTGTAATGGTTTATCTTCTGGAGTATTTGTGGTGGCGCTGCATAGCTAAGAATAATATATATAACAGTAGTTTGGAATGGATGGAGTAGGTTTGAAATAGAGAACTATCGAATTTTAGCTTCGCTTCCTTAGAACAGTTTTAAAATACTTGCATAGCTTTCTCTTCTTAATAATTGCCCCTAAAAATTTTTATTTTTATTATCAATTAATTGACTAGCTTGATAAACTTTTAATACAAATGCATTCAATAAGAGACCCGAATATTTAAGAATACTTACAGAAGAGCTCAGGAATTGTAAATTTTCATTGGAATTCAAGAAATACTTGGAATCAAACTCCATACAATTGAAATTAATTTTGAGCTACATAATAAATAGGAAAAACCTACTAAATAAAAATATCTTAAAGGTTATTTTTTGTGTCTTTAATTAGGATTGTAAATTAAGCCATTTGGGATCACTACGTTATTTCAATTACTAATTTATATTTATTGGACATTTTATAGAATTTATTAATGATTAAATCATGTAGTCCTAATGCTTAGTGTATACAAATTATAAGTAATTCAGTAATTTTAAAATATAAAATAAAAATAAAACAATTGATTTCTTTTTCAGAAAATCATGCTGAATAATGAGTTTATAAAAATTAAATAGTCTGTTTATATATATTAATCCGGTAAATTTTTTAAACCTAGTGTTAAAAAAGTAAATTATTGAGCTTTGTATTATTAATATAGTAACATATGTAATGCACATAGCCACCTAAATAATCTCGCACATATTCCCCCTATCAAGTAATAAGATATCAATAAGAATAAGAAGCTGGTGAAAATAACAATTCAAGCGCTCCCACGATCGAAACAGTTAATGTAAACATCCGCTAGAATTGCTATTCCCACCAAGGGTCAAATCTGCCGACGCGGCACAAATCCAGGCTGTTGCTTAGCACCCAAATATTCGTCTTCTCAATAAGAGCGATCCCTAAGATCTCTCTCTGTTTATATTAGAGCGCAAAGCTCATCTCCAAAAGCTCACAGCCGAGGTTTGCTAAGCGACGTCAAGCAACTTTACAATGAGTCTTGAATTATTATCAAACTCCGATGTTCAACTCGCTTTAAGTTTTCTATTTTAATAAAGTTATATTTTTTTTAAAATAAACTAAAGTCGGAACTCGTTATTGGCGCAGCCGGTAGGATATGTTAAGTGTTTTTAATCAACGATATTAAAAGACTACTAAGGATCGGAAAATCCAAAGTCAAAAAATAAAAGTTGAACTTTAATAAACCAAAATACATATCCGCCAAAGAACATACGTGCGTGTGCAAGTTACAAGAAAAGTGTTAACCATTAAAGGACAACTGAAGTCCTAGGCGAAACAAAACAAGTGCTTGTGCATAAATAAACGTGACAAACTTTGTTAATTGTGCTTTGTGACCGCTAAAGGATAATTGTTATCCCAGGCCACAATAATACAAAGAAAACAAAAAAAATACTAAAAGAAAAGTAAATCATCAATCGACCAACATCAATCATGGCAACAAGCCCAAGCCCAGGCCCATCAACTCCACCGATGGTTTTGTCAGAGCTTCTCCTGAAGCAAGCTCTTGGACAAATAAGACAAGTGCCGATTTTTGATGGAGAAACTGAAGAACTCACGGCGTTCGTGAGAAGAGTGGACTACATAATGCAGCTGTACCCCACTCAAGATCTGAGACAACACAACGTTCTATTCGGAGCTATTGAGCTACAAACTTCTGGAGCAGCACAGCGGGTCGCACAGCGGTCAGGAGCCACAAACTGGACACATCTGAGGAACGCGCTGATTGACGAATTCAAAACACAGACGCCCTTCGAGGAACTGCTTCGTCGATTATATAATACAAATTATAACGGAAATATCCGTAAGTTTATAGAAGACCTTGAATTTAAATCCTTTGTAATTTCAAACAAATTAATGTTGGAAGGCATTCCCACAAATACACTTTTATACACAAATGCAATGAACAACACAATCAAAGACGTCATAACAAGAAAGTTACCCGACCGAATTTTCATGACTCTGTCTAGGTACGACATAACAACAACAACCAAATTAAAACAAGTAGCTCAGAGAGAGGGACTATACGAAAACAACTTGTCTGACCGTTCAAAAACCAACACTTCAACTACGTCAAACAGTAGTGATGCTCGCAAGAATAGAGGAAACTATCAAAATTTCTATCCTGTGGCAAGCCCACCAAACACAAATAATGCCAATCAAAACTTTCAAACCCCAAACCAAAGCAACTCACAGTTGCACAAGGAATTTCAACAAAATCTAAATCAGGGTAGATTTCAAAACCCAATGAACTACCAACAAAACAGAAATTCAGCCAACACTTCAAATCAGCCTGTCAAAAGACAACGCGAAAGTTCTAGTGGTCAATCCAAAATGGATACTGCCGAAAATTTTCATCACGCAGCCTCGGACCAAGAACAAAACGAAACCCCTTCATTCGATTAATCATGAACAACATTCACCTCAAATGCGTAATCGACACAGGTTCCTCTATAAACCTAATGAAAAAGAACTTTTTAAATTTCCCAATTAAAACCTGTCATTTGGAAGTCCAAACGATAAAAGGAAATATTTGTTTAAACCAATGTATTTCCTTAGCCCCAAGTAAACTTTGTCCACAACACCAAAGATTTTACATACACGAATTTTCAGAAAATTACGATGTATTGTTAGGCAGGGAATATCTCGAAGCTTGCGAAGCAAATATAAATTATAAAGAGGAAACTGTTATTTTAAGCGATTACCCATTTATCATGAGATACAATCATGAAGATATCATAAAGGACAAGACCGCTGTCAATCGTGTTGATCCACCTCATATGGAAGATACCGAATTTGATTGCCTTGATCCGCCATTCACATCTGACCAACCGTTTAATTTCGCAATCGAAAATGAGTTGTTAGAAACTAATCAGTTCAGACTCGAACACCTCAATGAGGAAGAAAAATTTAAATTAACAAAAATCCTTCATGAGTTTAGAGACATACAGTACAAAGAAAGTGAAAATTTGACTTTCACCAGTACTATTAAGCATGTCATTCAAACTAAACACGAAGATGCCATTTACAAGCGACCTTATAAGTATCCTCAAGCTTATGACGAAGAGGTCGAAATCCAAATGAAAGAAATGATAAAACAGGGAATCATAAGAAAATCGAATTCTCCTTATTGCTCACCAATTTGGATTGTACCAAAGAAAAGTGATGCATCAGGAAAACAAAAGTTTAGGATAGTAATTGACTACCGAAACCTTAATGAAATCACAGTTGACGATAAATACCCAATACCAGTCATGGATGATATATTAGACAAACTCGGAAAATGTCAATATTTCACTACCATTGACCTGGCGAAAGGCTTTCATCAGATCCAAATGGATGCTGATTCAATCCCAAAGACTGCTTTTTCGACAAAAAATGGCCATTACGAGTACACTCGCATGCCATTTGGACTCAAAAACGCTCCTGCAACTTTTCAACGTTGCATGAACAACCTTTTAGAAGATTTAATCTATAAGGATTGTTTAGTCTACATGGATGACATAATAGTGTATTCCACTTCATTGGAAGAACACATATTATCATTGAAAAGAGTTTTTAATAAACTCAGGGAAGCCAATTTAAAATTGCAGTTGGACAAATGTGAATTTTTGAGAAAAGAAACTGAGTTCCTCGGTCACATTGTCACAACTGAGGGTATAAAACCAAATCCAATAAAAGTCAACGCAATTATAAATTTCCCAATACCCAGAACAACAAAGGAAATCAAGTCATTTCTAGGACTTTGTGGTTATTACAGAAAATTCATACCAAACTTTGCCCAAATCGTGAAACCAATGACTTTAAAACTCAAGAAAAATGCAACAATTGACATAAATAACAAAGAATATATCTCAGCATTTGAAAAACTAAAAATACTTATTACATCTGATCCGATACTAATTTATCCAAACTTTGAAAAACCTTTTTCGTTAACTACAGATGCAAGCAATATTGCTATAGGTGCCGTGTTATCACAAAACCATAAGCCAATATGCTATGCAAGTCGAACACTAAATGAACACGAAATAAATTATTCAGCAATAGAAAAAGAACTTTTAGCTATTGTTTGGGCCACTAAATACTTCAGGTCCTATCTTTTTGGCAGGAAATTCGAAATCCTCAGTGATCATAAACCCTTAGTTTGGTTAAACAATGTTAAAGAGCCAAACATGAAACTTCAAAGATGGAAGATCAAATTAAATGAATTTGACTATCACATAAAATATGTCCCTGGCAAAGAAAATTATGTTGCCGATGCTTTGTCAAGAATTAAACTTGAAGAAAATTTATTAGGAGAATCTCCCAACAGTACAGCAGCAACTATACACAGTGCACAAGAAGATAATCAAAATTATATCTCGATTACAGAAAGACCAATCAACTATTACAATAGGCAGATCGAATTTATTAAACACAATACAAACGAAGTAAACGTAATAAATTATTTTCATAAAACTAAAATTCAAATTATGTATAAAGAAATGACCAACACTCATGCCAAAGAACTAATCAAAAAATATTTATGTACAAAGAAAAGCGTAATCTATTTTCATTGTGAAACAGATTTCTTAACTTTTCAAACTGCTTTCATAGAAATAATCAGCCCCAATAATTTAACAAAAGTAATGAGATCTACTAAAAAATTAAAAGATATGGAAACATATGCAGAATTCAAAGACTTCGTTATCAAAACCCATAAAGAATTATTACACCCAGGTATACAGAAACTAACCTCATTATTTAAGGAAAAATATTATTACCCAGATTACCAAAACCTTATTCAAAATATTATTAATGAATGCCAAATCTGCAACATTGCAAAAACAGAACATAGAGACACAAAGTTAGCTTTCGAGTTAACGCCAGAAACTTTGAATCCCAGAGAGAAATACGTTATAGATTTTTATATGGTAGATAATAAACAATTCCTATCTTGCATAGACATTTATTCAAAATTCGCATCCTTAATCGAAGTAAATGGTAGAGATTGGTTAGAAGCTAAAAGAGCATTACTCAAAATTTTCAATGAAATGGGAAAACCAAAAGAAATTAAAGCAGATAAAGATTCAGCATTTATGTGCTCAGCACTACAAATATGGCTAAAAGCTGAAGGAGTAGATATAAATATCACAACAAGTAAAAATGGCATATCTGACGTAGAAAGATTTCACAAAACTATTAATGAAAAATTAAGAATAATAAACAGCGAATCAGATCCAGAAAATAAGCTTACTAGATTTGAAATAATACTTTACACATATAATCACAAAACCGTTCATAATACAACAGGTAGAACACCAGCAGACATTTTTATATACGCGGGAACCCCAGAGTATAACACACAACTAAACAAAACAATTCAAATAGATAAATTAAATGAAAAACGTTCAGATTTTCAAATTGATACTAATTATAGAGAATCACCTTTGGTACGCTCAAAATCAACTAATCCATTCAGAAAAACCGGTAATTTGAGACAAGTAGACGAAAAACATTTCGAAGAGACTAACAGAGGGAGAAAAATAATACACTACAAATCTAAATTTAAAAAGAAAAAGAAAATTAACAAGAGCAAATATGATAATTCCAGATCATCGCCTAATGACAACCCAAATCAGGAAACTACAACATAAAATAATTCCTTTTATAATACAATTCTTACTAATGTATTTCATCCAACAAACCAATGGCCAAAGCTTAGAAGTAAACCCAATCCAATCGAAAAACGGTTACCTTATATTTAAAACAGGAACTATTGACTTACCAATAAATTACGAATACCACTATCTAGCTGTTAATCTTACAAAAATCGAAAATACATTCAATAATTTAATGAAACAAGCTAAAGAATTTGAAACATTATCCCAAATTCAATATTTAACAGAAAAATTGGAAAGAGAAATGAATGGCATAAGAATAGCAAAACGCAACAAAAGAGGCCTTATCAATTTTATGGGAACATTTTATAAATACCTTTTTGGCACGTTAGATCAAGAAGATAAAGCAGAACTAGAATCCAAAATAAATAACTTATCAGAAAATAGCGTTCAAGCAAATGAACTAAACCAAATAATCGATGTAATAAATAGAGGAATAGAAGTTACAAATACTTTAACATATATTAACGAAGCAGACAACAAATTAGCAATAATTACATTTAATCTACAAGAATTTACAGAATATATCGAAGACATAGAGCTAGGAATGCAGTTAACAAGATTAGGTATATTTAATCCAAAATTACTAAAACACAGTCCATTATCCCACGTAAACTCTGAAAAAATTTTAAATATTAAGACTTCTACATGGTTAAAAACAACTACAAATGAAATTTTGATAATTTCCCATATTCCACGCGAAATCATTAATACGCCAATTTTTGAAATAGTTCCATACCCAGACGCAAACCGAAACATTTTAACTGAAATTATACACGACAAATATTTTATACAGAATAATAAAGTATATACCGAAAAGACAAAGGATCTAGTAATGAACAAGTGTATAACAGGAATTTTAAACCAAGACACAACTGAATGTAGATATTCAAAAACACATAAATCTTTTGAAACAAAATATGTAGAGCCTAATGTAATGTTAACTTGGAACTTACCTAAGACTATTTTAAATCAAAATTGTATAAACCGAGAAATAACAATAGAAAGTAATAATATTATAAAAGCATTAAATTGTTCAATTCAATTGGAAGAAATATTGATCACAAGTACTATTTTAGATTACACACAAACTATTTATGTAAACAATAATGTAACTAAACTAGAACCACTCTCATATATCCAAGCAAAAGAAATTGTACAACAACAAACTAAACATTACAACACATTTCAAATTATTACTTTAACAACACTTATAATTATTGTAATTATACTAGTATCATATTTTAGCTATAAGTATAAAAGCATACCACGCAAAATTATTGTTAAATATAAGAAACAAACAATCCCACAATCAAATAATGTTCAATTAAACCCTATATCAAATGAAACAGCAAATATTGTTCTCGAACCCGAGCCAACACTATACCCTAATATTACCGCCTGAGGACAGGCTAATTTTTAATGGATGGGGAAGTAACATATGTAATGCACATAGCCACCTAAATAATCTCGCACATATTCCCCCTATCAAGTAATAAGATATCAATAAGAATAAGAAGCTGGTGAAAATAACAATTCAAGCGCTCCCACGATCGAAACAGTTAATGTAAACATCCGCTAGAATTGCTATTCCCACCAAGGGTCAAATCTGCCGACGCGGCACAAATCCAGGCTGTTGCTTAGCACCCAAATATTCGTCTTCTCAATAAGAGCGATCCCTAAGATCTCTCTCTGTTTATATTAGAGCGCAAAGCTCATCTCCAAAAGCTCACAGCCGAGGTTTGCTAAGCGACGTCAAACAACTTTACAATTAGTCTTGAATTATTATCAAACTCCGATGTTCAACTCGCTTTAAGTTTTCTATTTTAATAAAGTTATATTTTTTTTAAAATAAACTAAAGTCGGAACTCGTTATTATATATGTATTGCCATAAATTATATAATAAGAGAAAAAGTAATCTGGGTTTTTCCCAATCCTTGCAATGAATGTTGGATCTTTTCATAATTTTTAATATCCCCAGATTTTAATTTTAGTTCTTTAAATTTTAATTATTTAATTACCTTTTTATCTTTGAAGCTTAATTAAAATATAATTTTAATTCTTTAATTTAATTTTGATATGTTAAATAACTTTTACTTTAATTTTTACTTAATTGGTC